>PVJA010001623.1:100497-122317 GCA_004027025.1 Myocastor coypus | reverse complement strand
TCCTCCTCCTCCTCCTCCTCCTCTTCCTCCTCCTCCTCCTTCTTCTTCTTCTTTTGGTGGTACAAGGGATGAAACTCAGG
Source organism: Myocastor coypus (assembly GCA_004027025.1). Taxonomy (NCBI): domain Eukaryota; kingdom Metazoa; phylum Chordata; class Mammalia; order Rodentia; family Myocastoridae; genus Myocastor; species Myocastor coypus. The sequence goes on along the minus strand of PVJA010001623.1, from coordinate 122,237 downwards.
AACTTGCACTTGTCAGGCAAGCACTTATTCCCCTTATTCCCCCTTGCCCCTAAACAACTGAGCAAACCTGCAGCCCCTCTTTCAAATAGAAATAAGTGAATAAACTAAAAATAAAATAAAAATGAAGAATTTGAACGTTTTCTTTCCATCTCCTAATACATATTATACATTTTGGTCCTTTTTTTTTTTTTTTTTTTAAGTGTGTGTGTGTGTGTGTGTGTGTGTGTGTGTGTGTGTGTGTGCTTTACTGGGGTTTGAACTCAGGACCTTGCACTTTCATTCCTTTTTTTTTTTGGTCCTGATTTTGAAGAAAATGTTCAAGTTAAAAGGGGGAAAGGGGAACAAGAGAGTGGGGAGAGGAAAGGGAAGAAGGGAGCAGAAAAAACGAATAGAAGAAAAAGTGGAAACAAAGATTTGTAAACCAGGAGAGGGATTGGAGGGAGGGGATGGGAACGGGAAAGAAGCGGCAGCAAGCTGGACGGTGGGGCAGGACAAGTCCCCATGGTGAGTGTTATCAGGGTGCGTATATTATTATTATTGGTATTATTATTTGTACAGGGTCTCACTATGCAGCACAGACTCATAGTGATCCTCCTGTTTTCAGCCTCCCCAGCACTGGGATCACAGGCGAGTGCCACCACGCCCAGACTCAGTGGCAGGCTCAGTACCCTGGGGGGGGGGGGGACAGGGCCAGCATGGCAGGTGGAACTGTGGATCGAACTCCGGTCTCTGCACTTGCCTAAGCAGGTGCTTAGTCCACTGAGCTATCTGGAGACTTATGCCTATCATCCCAGAACTCAGGAGGCTGAGGCGGAGGATTACCATGAGTCTGAGGCCAGCCTGAGTTACATAAATGAGTACAAGGCCAGCCTGACATACAGAGTGAGACCCTGCCTCAAAACGACACTCCATGGAGGCTTAGGCAAACTGGTCATTTCCTCTGACTCTCCTGTGTCCCACTCTATAAAGTGAACTCAGAAAAGGTCACCTGGGCCCGGCAGGATGGGTCAGTGGTCTAAAGCGCCTGCTTGAGAAAGCTTGGGCGGCTTCAGGGACCGCGGTTTGATCCCCGGCACCATATGCTGTGCCAGCCCTGCCACTGGGGCGGGCTGAGCCAGCCATAAAAATGAATGAATAAACAAACAAAGGTTCTGAAACAAGAAAAATAAATAAGAAAAGGTCACCTGTGCTGGTCAGCTACTTTGGTGAAGCTGAGTCGCCAATGACTGGCTGACTCCAGGGTCACACAGCTCCACAGGCACCATTCTTTGGGATCATCAATTTACAGATGGGGAAACTGAGGCCCAGCAGGTGAGCAGATTGTCCAGGATCTGCAGGGCTGGAGGGCTCTGTGTGTATCTCTGTTCCACAACACAGCTACAAGGCACCTGGGGCCACCTGAGGCCACTGACTGAGCCCAGGGCCCACATAACGGCGCTGGTGCCGCTTACCTTTGAGGCCCGGGACAAGGATCTGCACAGAGCAGGTGTCTTCCACAGCCGGCTGGGGACAAGCTGGTGGTGGCAGCCACAGGAAGGCCAGGCTGAGCAGCAGGCCCATGAGAGCCAGGTCGCTCCTCATCATGGGCACCAACAGGACATTGACTCCTTGGGAGGGGACACAGACACACAGAGCAGCAGCATGAGACAGCAGGCAGAGCTGCCACCGTTGGTCACCGCCTGGCACTCACCTCCCCCTGCAGGGCCTTCATGCCAACACACACCCCACCGTCCTTCCTGAGCTGCCCAGGTGTCCTGGGGAGGGTTCACTAGGGAGAGGGGACCCCGTGTGGCCACAGACGAGCAGGAGCAGTATGGAACACCTGCCTGACCGGGTGAGAAAACATCTGAAACTGCTGTCTTGGAAGCGGCCTCTGCGCCCAGCAGTCAATGGACAGCTGGAGGAAGTGTAGTGTTTGCACACCACGGCGTACTGCTCTGCCAGAAGGAAGGATAAGCTGCAGTCTTGTGGGAGAATGCACACACCTTGAGATCCTATTGTTCAGTTTTGGTTTTTTGAGACAGAGTCTCACTATGCAGCATGAACTTGCGTGGAAGTTACAATTATCCTCCTGGTTCAGCCTCCCAAGTGCTAGAATTACAGGTGTGCACCTGGTGAGACCGCATCGTTCAATGAAATAAACCAGACACACAAGTTTAAATACCAAATGGCTTCTCTTATATAAGAAACCTAAAGCCTAGATAAGAAGCAAAGCGAAAGACAATGGGAAGGAGGGAGCTGGAGCTTTTAGAAAAGAAAGAGGTCAAGAGATGGAGGAGCGGGGGGAGATAGCTCAGTGGAATAAGCACTTGCCTGCCAAACACAAGGTCCTGAGTTCAATTCCCAGTAACAGTGAAGAAATGAGGGAGCAGGAAGGGGTAGAAGGAAAGGGATTTTAAAAGAATGAAAATAGCCAAACAGCCCAGCATGGTGGCACACACCTGTAGTCCCACACTGGGGAGGCTGAGGCAGGAGGATCATTCTGAATTTAAGGCCAGCCTGGGCTACAAGGTGAGCTCAAGGCCAGCCTGAACTGCACAGGGAGATCCTATCTCAAGACAAAAAAAAAAAGTGAAAAATGGGACTGGGGAGATAGTTCTGTGGCATAAGTGCCCCTGGCAAGTGCAAGATCGTGAGTTCAAACCCCAGTCCCGCAAAACAAAAAACAAACAAAGAAACAAACTATGGCGGTGCACACTATAATCCTAGCATTTGCAAAGCTGAGGCAGGAGGATCTTGAAAAGTTCCAGACCAGCCTGGGCTACATAGTGAATTCAAAGCCACCTTAGAGGGCCAGCCTGATAGCTCAGTGGACTAAAGCACCTGCTTAGGTATAGTGCAGCAGCCAGGGTTCGATCCCTAGTGTGTTGTGCTAGTATGCTGAAATGACAAATGAAACTGGGCATGGTGGCATGTGTCTGCAATCCCAGCTCTTTGGGAGGCTGAAAACAGGAGAATCACTACAAGTCCAATCTACATACATGAGACCCTGTAGACCTTGTAGACCCTATCCTAAATACATTAAAAAAAAAAAAAAAAAAAAAAGCCACCTTGAACTATATAGGAAGACCTTGTCTCAAAAGAAAAAAATAAAATTCAAGTGTGTTAGGTACATGCAGTGATCCCTACAATAAATATAACTATATGCTGCAAATATGCACTAATGAAATTAAACAATAAAAAAGTAACCAGTGGAAGGGACAGGCCAGGCACCCCTGCCCCCAAGAGCCCTGACCCCTGCGCCTTCTGAGAGGAATTTGGTTGTGTAAACGGAGGAGGGCGGTGCACCCAGGGTCTCCTAAGAACAACATCCTTATCTCCCCGCCTGGGTAGAAGAGGCCAGCTGCGGGGGAGGGGGGATTAAGCCGCGGAATTCAGAGCAGAAATGTGCTCTCCAGCTGGGGAGAAGCGCCCCACAGGCAGCGCCGCGGGGTTGTTCGCTACCTACAGCAGGGCCAGCCTGGAGCTGAGACTGCAGATATCTCTGGAACCCCACCCTGCAGGCCAGGAAGGCTGGGCTTCCAGCAAAGCTGCCACCTACACCCCTATGGCCTGCCCTGCTCCTTTTTTCTCTTTAAATTTTGCATTGTAAGACAGTATCTCACTAATAACTGCCCAGCCTGGCTTTGAATTTACTACCCTCCTACCTCAGCTTCCCAGAGTGCTGGGAGTACAGGCGTGCACCTCCATCCCCGTGGGATGTCTACCCACAGCACACTGGCTTCTCTGCCTGGACCACAGTAAGAAGACGCCTCTTCCCTCCTCTATTTCCACGGCTTGAATCACACGGTAGGCAGATAGTATGCTATAGTGAGGGTTCGAGGCACTGCCCCAGCCCTGTCCAGTGGAAAACCTGGGTGTCATAGCATGGCGCCTTACAGTGCATCTTTTACATGTGAGGCTACTTCATTGCTTCTGTCTAACAGGACGGCTGGGTTCGTGGGGCGGCCCTGCTCATTCTCGCCCTCCCCGCGACTGCCTACCACCAGCCTAGCACAGGAACTCCACCTCTCACGCTGCAGTCGCAGGGCTCGCCTTGCTCACAGGCCCCACCCCTGCCTACCTAAACCGAAGTACAAGGCTCCAGCCCAGCGGAGTCCCACCTCCCTCCCACCACGGAGTCGCCTACCAGGTGCACGCTAGGCGAGGGCACTTCCCAACCCCGACGGCTGTCCTTCCGTCGCCGGCCCGCGGGGACACTGCGCTGCAGGGCAGCATGGCTGCTATTTAGAGGCCAGCAGCCCGGTCCAGCACTGGGAGCCCTGCCTGCTGCCAGAGCCTGCTTATCTGCAGCCGCTTCCTGTCGGACCCCCGGCCTGCCGCAGGCCAGGGAGTGTGGGAATGCAGCTGGGACTTGCTCCCTTCCGGTTCTCTTTCACCTTTCTTTCCTGTTTGTCTTTTTCTGTGGTACCAAGGCCTTCACACTGAGCTCCATCCCGCTCTTTGTTCAAGACAAAGCCACGTTAAATTGACCAAGCGAGACTCAAACTTGTGATCCACCTGCCCAGTGCAGGGATTACAGGACCAAACCATCAGGCCTGGGTTTCTGTCTTCCTTTTTCTTTTCCCAGCAAAGGGGATAGAACTCAGGGTCTCACACATGCTAGCCAAGCACCAACCCCTCCCCCCTTAATTTGGTTTTTAGAAACAGGTTCTTGACCCTGTGTTTACCAGGCAGGTGCTTATTCTACTGGGCTATCTCCCCAGCCCATTCTTGCTAGTCTTGCCACACAGTTCAGGCTGGCCTGGAACTCACTATATAGCCAGCCCATGCTGGCCTCATACCTGTGGCAATCCTCCTGCCTTAGCCTCCCAACTGCCAGGATTACAGGTATGTACCATGTCTGGCTGTCATTTTTTGTTAAGTATGTGTACTACAGAAATTCGTAAGCATGAGGGCAGGTGTGGTGGCACACGCCTGTGATCCCAGTACTTGGGAGGCTGAGGCAGGAGGATCAGTGCAAGTTCGAGACCAGCCTGGGCTACAAAAGTGATCTCAAGGCCAGCCTGAACTACACGGCGAGACCCTGTCTCTAAAAGACAAAAGTGAATAAATACATACACACATACATAAGCATGAAGAAGTAAGAACGATCAGCCAGCATCAGGTGAGAGAGCAATGAATGAAGCTGACCTTTCCTTTCCTTCATAGATCTTCCTTGAAAAGGTGACAAGTGCCTGACCATGGTTTGTGGAGACCTGGTGCACAGCAAGACCCAAGCCCACCCAGCTCTTGGGGTCCCCATAAAGAGGGTGCAGTCTGGAGGTGTCCTCTTAGCCTCGGGATGCACATAAGCCAGCAAACACTGGGAGGGCTGGATACAGTGGTAAGGTCCTGGGTTGCATCCCGAGTACATCCAGGATTCAGCAACTGCAATGCTGGACATTTCCTCAGAGAAATGAGCAAACATTTTCACGCCCAGAGCTGTCCACAGGTGCTTCAAGCAACTTTGTAGTCGCCCAAGGCAGGAAGCAGCTCTGGGGTCCTTTGACGGGAGAATGGGGAAGCTGTGAAACATGGAGGCTCTGAACTACAGCTCAGCCACAAAAGGAGCAAAACGTTGATGCTATGTGCACAGCCCGTAGCTCTCCAAGGACTCTGTGGTGGGGAGACTCACCCAAAACTTGCTCTCTGTTGGGCTCCCTGGGGTTCTGGCTTTCTAGTGGGCCCCCACCCCAGCCTCAGGCTCTTGTAGGTGGGGCTCTGCTTATAGAGTGCTCTTGGGAGGTGGTTGGCTGGACCACAGGTGTGATCATGGACTCCTCCCAGGAGGGGTTCAGAGCTGGGTGTGCCTTAGGGAAGGGCAGCCCTGGAGTGGAGCTCCCCTTACGTGTAGCTGTACCCCTCTTCTGGAGGCTGTGCTGCTTCCTGTCTGCTCCACCCCAAAGGATTTCTCTGCCTTAGTCCCAGAAATGGCAGGTGCCTTGGACATGGTTTTTTTGCTGATTTTACAGAGATATACATGTGAGCATGTGTATCTTTTCTTTTTTTTTTTTTTTTTTTTTGTCTTTTTGAGACAGGGTTTCGCTACACAGTCCAGGCTGGCTTTGAACTCACTTTTGTAGCCCAGGGTGGACTTGAACTCACGTCGATCCTCCTGCCTCAGCCTCCCAAGTGCTGGGATTACAGGTTTGTGCCACCACACCCAGCCGGATGTGTATTTCTTTTATGACATCTTCATGGCCTCTGGTGGGGGGCTGGGTGGCCATTCCAGGCCCTCCACCCCTCCCACATTCCCAACACTTCGGGATCTGGGCTAGGCCAGCTTTCTCCTGCAGGTGAGCTGGGCACACCCACTAAAGCCCACCTGCCACACCGCCCAAAGCGCAGTGTGAGGCCCCAGATTGAGTTGAAGGAATGTGCCACAACTCACTGCAGAGTTTAGACACGGAGAACAAGATCTGGAGCCAGGTTAGGAGCTGGCCGGTCAGGAGATCAAAAGCACGTGGCGCAGGCGTGGGACACTACTCTGCCCAGAAACACATACTGTCACTTGCAGAAACCTCTGGGTACCAGAGTGAACCAGGTTCCAAGAGCAATACCCCACGTTCTCTCTACAACACAGAACCCACTAAGAATGACAGGTGAGCCGGGCGTGGTGGCTCAAGCCTGTAATCCCAGCACTTGGGAGGCTGAGGCAGGAAGATTGGTGCGAGTTCGAGACCAGCCTGGGCTACAAAAGTGAGCGCAGGACCAGCCTCAACTGCATAGCGAGACCCTGTCTCAAAAAGACAAAAAAAAAAAAAAAAAAAAAAGAATGAATGGACGAGGCAGCAGTTGGATAAACGACCAACAAAAGACAAGCACTGAGAACCCCAAAACAGACAAAGCTAGGGGAAGAGGCGAGGAAGCAAAGGGCGAGGAAGCAAAGAGGATCAAAATTGTTTATGAGCAGCGGAGGGCTTTGCACAAGCCTGAGGGTCCCTGTGACAGAAGCAGTGCTGCCTGCCCAGTGCAGGCTGAGGACTCCCTTCCAGTGGGCCACCCAGCACCTCCGCCCAGTGGCTCCTGCCCCCTACCTCATGAAAGTGGGGGCCTGGCCTGCCTGCAGAGTGTTAGCTGACCCTGTCACTTCCAGGGAATATTTACATTTCTTGGATAAGCGGGAAACCTCCCTGGCAGTCAGCCTGGGTGGACGTCCACCAGGGCATTACCCTGTGGCTACTCTGCTCCTCTGGACACCAGCCCAACTCCAAGGCTTGCAGGCGAATCACTAGGTGCTAAATTAATGCCTCCAAGCCAACTGAGGCTGCTTTATCCCTGAGAGCAGTTGAGGGTCCAGAGGCCCCAAGCCTCCTCCAATGTGGGAACACACTGGGGGACCAGGGTGCTTGAGGCTGGCCTCACTGCTAGTGAGCCCCCTGCACCATGCCCGGGCCAAAATGCCACCAACTATTCAACTGCTTCACTAAAGCCAGTATTTTGGGACTGGGGAGATAGTGCAGTATAGTAAGCATTTCCCTAGCAAGCACAAGGGCCCGAGTTCAATCTCTGGTAACATAAATAAAGCTATTATTTTGGTGAAGATTTGCGTCCTGTTTTTTTAATCCATTTAATAATGTTTTTAGGGGCTGGGGAGATAGCTCAGTAGAATAAGTGCTTGCTTGGCAAACACAAGGACTCTAGTTCAATCCTCAGTTCCACATGCATACTGAAAAAAGATCTCAGCTGGGTATGGTGGCAGGTGCCAGCACCCCATCTCTGGAGACTGAGGCAGGACAACTGCCACAACCAAACCTGGCCCAGGGAACCATCTCCACCCCAAAGCTAGACAGACTGGCCCCATGGAAGGGCCAAGACTGTGCCCCTCTCACAGCACCACATCCCAGCCCTGGCCCCTCCTCGCCTGCCCTGCTCCACTGGCAGAGTGGGCAAGGGTGCCCGAGGCTGGGGTTCAGAGAATCACACCAGAAAGTTATGAATGATAACTTTATTTTAGCATTTACAACTTCTTACAACTGAAACTCTGGAAATTCAAAATTAACGTCCTTGCCCGTGAGCTTCTTATAGACACCAGAGAATGTCTCGACCTGGAAAGGACAAAGCAGAGTCAGCCATGGGACAGGCAAGCATGTGGTGCACCTCACAACCATGATGTGAGGCCTTGCACCTGGTCATAACCAGCGACACCCCCACCCCCGCACCCCATCTCTGAGGAACCTCAATCCCAAGGGAAAAGCCAGAGGAGGCCCAGGGCCCTGGCTACCTTGTGCTCCACGTTGTTCTGCTGGGCCTTGTCCAGGTGCACCTTGATGAGCCGGCTGCCATCCAGCTTCACGCGGATCCTCTTGCCCACAATCTCACTGGGGAAGACCAGGTCCTCCAAGATGGCGTCGTGCACTGCGGTCAGCGTACGGCTGAAAGAAGGATGACACATGAGGGAACTCAGGGGCACCTCCCGGGGTGCAAATACCAAGAACAGACCCCACTGGTACATGACTATAATCCCAACACTTGGGGAAGCCCAGGCAAGACGAGGGACACCGAGATGTGGGATCCAGCCTGGAACATAAAGATAGACCCTATCTCAACTGCCTGCCCTTGAAAAAACCCCACATGGAACAGGTGACCTGCTAAACAGCCTTTAAGGGCTCTGCTCTGCCTCCAAAATGCCAGCATACTCCTTGCCCACTCTAACCAACGGAGACACCAACAACACCCCACCAGAACACTACCCAGACGGGAGGCTGTCCCCAGCCCACAGCCACCAACAGCAGGGACACGTGGTAGATCATGGTGCTGGCTTCTGCCAGACAACGGAGGTACAATCCCAGGCTCGCCTGGATGCAACTCAGCCTGTAGCTCATGGCTGAAGGGGAGCCTGAGGCTGACAATTCACTGCACATGGCCTAGGACACACCCAGCACCCAGGTATCCCCTGCAGCCTGCACCCAACACCCCGAGAAGGTTAACTTGCACAGCACTAGCCTAAGACAGACCCAAATTCATACCCCAAGTCCAGGCTCTCCTTGACACCAGTCACCTACCTACAGGTCACCTCGAGTCAAGAAATTCTACTAGAGCCTTGCTGTCGGCCTCCTGGGCCCCTACTACACACATCCCCAATGCACCAGGCCCAAGCTGAGAGCTAGCTTTTACTTTTCTTTCTTTTTTTTTAAGACAGGGTCTCACTATGAAGTTCAGGCTGGCCTTGAGCTCACTTTGGTAGCCCATGCTGGTCTTGAACTCACACCAATCCTCCTGCCTCAGCCTCCCAAGTGCTGGGATTACATGAGAGGTAGCTTTTAGTCTAAGTCTCATCCCACACAACTGTCATGGTCAGCCTGGGAAATGCATCCAAGGCTTGTGCTGTGCCACTGAGCTGCACGCTCCACTCCAGGATGCTTGCTAGGGACTCAGTGTGACCTGAAGGGAAGCTGGACAGAACGTGCTTCTCTCAACCAGGCAGATCCGCCCAGGACTCCCGCAGACTGTCACTGCCACTCACATGCACAGTAGGTCCTGTGCTAGGGGCTCTCAAGTGTGTACAGCAGCCAGTGACACCTCAGAAGCAAGGCAGACCTGCAGCTGTCCTTTCGGCTCAGCCTCCAACACTGCCCGAGGCAGCTGTGGCAATGTCACCCGGATGGCAATCACAGCCCTCAGAGACTCAAAGAAAAGCAGGATCCCTGCCACGACCAGAGCCAAAGGAGGCAGGCAGAGCTAGAGGCTGGCAGAAAGCAGGGGCACACTGGTATGCTGAGTGGCACTGTAAGCTGCCACAGGCGGAGGGGACCCGGGCAGCACCCTACCTGAAGCGGGGCAGACCCTGCACCTCACTGATTCCTGAGCAGCTCCTCTCAAAGCAGTAAAGCCTTACCAAGCTCACAGTGCCAGACCTCGCCCTTTCTTGCAGGACACCTGGCACTCTCAGGGAATGGACAAACATGTCCTCCTACCTCCCTGATTTTTGGAGTAAGCCTGCCCTTACACAGTTTGAGACAGGGTCTCACTATGCAGTTCAGGCTGGCGTTGAGCTCACTTTTGTAGTCCAGGCTGGTCTTGAACTCACACAATCCTGCTGCCTCGGTCTCCCAAGTCCTGGGATTGCAGGCATGAGCCACCACGCTGGCCCTTACACACTTAACACTACCGTTAAGTCAACTAAAAGGAACCATCTCCCCAAGCCTTGAGTCGGCTTTCACACCAAGATTAATGATGGTAGAACAACCAGGAAAGTCTACACAAAGAATAAAAACCCCCAGCTCACCTCAACATCTAATAAACTTATCAAGAGCAAGAGCATAATTTCCTTCTATTTTACCCCTGACCAAACAATGCCTGCCTGGCACTGGGCTCCGTGAATGCACTGAAACCCTCCTCTGGATGAGCTGGAAGGCCACCACACAGGGCACACACAGCACACAAGCCCACCAGGAGCGGCGCACTCAGGGACATGTTCAGGACTCACCTTCGGGGACGCTTTTGCTTATTTTTCGTGCGGCTTTTTCGAGTTGGCTTGGGCAGAATTCTCCTCTGTAAAGTTAAAGTTGTCACGTTAAAAAAAAAAAAAAAAAAAAAGACCTTAAGTTGACAGAAGAGTAACTGTCCAAATTGTATAATAACACCACAATTGAACTCAACTGTGATATCCCAAATATCCAATCTTTGCACATTCAAAAAGGATCAGTTAGCCGGGTGTGGTGGCGCTTGCTTGTAATCCCAGCACTTGGGAGACTGAGGCAGGAGGATTGGTACGAGTTCGAGACCAGCCTGGGCTACAAAAGTGAGCTCAAGGACACCCTGAACTTCATACAAGACACTGTCTCAAAAAAGACAAGGAAAAAAGAAAAAAAAAAAAAAGGACCAGTTAGCTGGGCATGGTGGCACATGCCCATAATCCCAACACTTTGGAGGCTGAGGCAGGAGGATTGGCATGAATTGGAGACCAACTTGGGCTACAAAAAGTGAGCTCAAGGGAAGCCTGAACTGCATAGGGAGACCATGTCTCAAAAAGACAAAAAAAAAAACAGTTACCCGACAGGCACTAAGGTGCATCCGGATTGAGCTGCCAGACCATTCCTGCACAGAAGCCCTCAGCCTGCCTGCACTTCACCCACCCAGGACTGTGGAGCTTGCAAGCCCGGAAGAGTGGTCTGTCCCAAGCATCTATAATGCTGAGCGACGAGCTTTCACTGAGCACTGGGACCACAGTGCAGGGGCCCCGGTCATGTCTGCAGCACTGTGGATGGGGCTCAGCTGTCTTGGTTGGTGATGGTCGTCGGAGGATGTGCTTTTTTTTACCTCACAAAGCCCCAGGTTTCCCACCTACTTGCTCTGAGCTCAGCCTGAGTGGAGGCAGGGAACTCTAGCCAAGCCCAGCAGCAGGACAGCTACCTGCGCGATGAAGACCACATGCTTCCCGCTGAATTTCTTCTCCAGCTCTCGTACGAGGCGGACCTGGATTTTCTGGAAAGACTTCAGCTGGGGAACTGGGACGAAAATGATGATGGCTTTCCGACCACCGCCGACTTCAATTTCCTGAAGGGAAAAAATATTCCACGCGTGAAACTTCACAGCCTTCATTATTCCCACTTAAGGAGGATCCTGTCACTCAAAGGAAACCCCAGGCAGTCACAACTCAGGACACATCAGTCACAACCAACTTTTAAAAATCACCCTAAGGTGGGGACATGGCCAGGTGTCCAGGTCTCCTGTGTTGAAACAGATTCCTCAGTGGGAAGTACTGAAATGGAAACCGAACTGACACTTAAAGAGATGGAGCCTGGGAAATGAGGGCCAGACAGACGCATACATGCCCTACCCTGGGCAGTTAGGCACCCTGAGAACCTATGCCCTCCAGAACTGTGACACAGAATAAACTGCTATGTACGTTTCCCCAGTCCGGAGTGTGACAAGCCACTCCAAGGGCACACACTCCAGTTACCATTTTCACTGTTAAGTAGGACAGCTATACTATCCTGCCTCACAGAAACTGAACAAAACTATGCAAGACCCTAGGTCAGGGTCTCCACGCCCACAATGCCAGCACTAGAGGCTGAGGCACATGATGCCACGAGTTCTACACTAGCCTGAACGGCAAAGTTTCTGTCTTTAAAAAAAAAAAAAAAAAAAATTGGTACCCTGTTTTTCACGCGAAAGGGAGGTGGGGGTGATAGACAATGCCACGCCTGACTACTCGAGTGCAAACTTCATCTCGAGTCTCGCTGTCTTGGCATCACAGCTTACCTTGGCCGCCGTGATATTAAGCTCGCGCAGCTGCGCCTTGAGGTCCGAGTTCATCTCCAACTCCAGCAAGGCTTGCGAGATGCCGGACTCGAATTCGTCCGGCTTCTCGCCATTGGGCTTCATGATCTTGGCGCTCGAGCTGAACATGGCGAGAGCCTGCAGACGGAACGCGGGGTTAGGCCCCCAGCCGGCCTCCCGAAAACTCCACAGGGGCCATCGGTGTGCGCCGACCCGGTAATCGTAAGCATCCCGACCTGAGCGAAGGACCCGCTGCCCAGGACGACCCAACAAGCTCTGGGAGCCCCGAAACCAGCAGGAAAGCGGGGCAGCCAAGAAGGCGAACAACCTACCTTGCGGAGCGCTGGCTTAGGAAAAGGCCCGGCTCTCGCGAGAGTTCGTCATATCACGGAGGAGGAGGCAGGAAAGGGGCGGAAACCAGAACAGCCATTGAGAACGCTCTGGTCCCCGGAAGTGCCTCCGGAGAACCGGTGTGTAGGTAACGCTTGCCCGTAGGAGAACTTCGTGGGGTTTGCCTCTCGAGTTCTCTCAATGCTACAGCTCTCGATCTCGGTTCCAGAAAACCCTCGGTTGGAGGGGTCTAGGATTTGGAGAGTGAACAAGCGCCACAAAAGTAACTGAAAATGGGACTTTTTGTTTTGATTTGTTTTTTTTGAGAAAGTGTCTAAACCAGGCGTGGTAGTGCACACCTGTAATGCCAGGATTCGGGAGGCTGAGGCAGGAAGATCGCAGTGAGTTGAGGCCAGCTTGGGCGGTCTAAACGAGTTCTAGACCACCCTGCAGTACATAGTGAGACCTTGACCTCCTCCCCCCGAAAAGCCTCAGTAAGTAGTTAATGCTGACGTTGAAATTACTATGGGGGCTCGGGGAGATGGCTCAGTGGTCTAAAGCGCCTGCTTAAGAAAGCTTGGGCGGCTGCAGGGACCGCGGTTCGATCCCCGGTCCCACAAGCTGCGCCAGCCCTGCCCTCAGGGCAGGCTGAGCCGGCCATGAAAATGAATAAATAAACAAACAAAAGTTCTGAAACAATAAAATAAAATAAAATAAAAAATTCTTAAAAAAAAAAAAAAAAGGAAGAAAGAAATTACTATGTAGCACAGGCTGGCCGGCTGGCCTCTAGTTGGGGACATTCTCTTGCCTCCTTAGCCTCCCAAGTGCTGGGATTACAGACGTGTACCATCATGTCTTGGGGGCGGAGGGGACGACAGGATTTTTTTAAAAGTTATCTTGTAAGAGAAAAACAATATTTTAAAGAGAGAAAATTAAGATTTGACGATAGAAGGGGCTGGGGAGATAGCTCGGTGGCACAAGTGCCTGCCTGGCATGTGCAAGGTCATGAGTTCAAACCCTGGTCCCGCAAACAAACAAAATACCAATTTGATGATAGGGCTGGGGAGATAGTTTGGTGAAATAAGCGCTTGCCTGGCAGGCATAGGGTCCTGAGTTCAATCCCCAGTACTAAAAAAAAAAAAAAAGATGATGAGAATAGATATATAGCTCACTGTTGCTCAAATGTTCTTGTTTTGAAAATCTAAAGCTGGGCGTGGTGGCACACACCTGTAATCCCAGCACTTGGGAGGCTGAGGCAGGAGGATCGCTGTGAGTTCGAGGCCAGCCTGGGCTACAAAAGTGAGCTCAAAGACAGCCTGAACTGAACTGCACAGTGAGACCCTATCTCAAAAAGACTAAATAAATAAATAAATAAATATAAAAGAGAAGGAAAAAAAAGAAAATCTGTAACATGTGTATTGTTGTATATTGCCCTGTTTCTGTCTTTGCTTTCATTTTTCTTGCTCTTGGTTTTACTCTTTTTTTTTTTTTTTGTCTTTGAGATAGGGTCTTGCTATGCAGCTCAGGCTGGCCTTGAGCTCACTTTTGTAGTCCAGGCTGGTCTCGAACTCACACCAGTCCTCCCAAGGGCTGGAATTACAGGCCTGCACCATGGCCCAACTTTACTCATGAAAATAAAATTATAGAAAAAATTTGTAAAACTTTTGCCAGCTAACTTGTCTGACATGCGGGTATTATCTTGTGATCCTCATTGCTCAGGAGGCCGAAACGAGAATGGCAAGTTGGAGCCCTGCCTGTACAACTTGGGAGGCCCTGGCTCAAAATAAGGAAAGGGCTGGGAACTTCTCTCAGCACTGGAACTTTTGCCCAGTATGTATGGGGCCCTGGCCTCAAGTCCCAGTATTGAAAAACAAACAAATGCAAAATATTTACTTAGGGCTGGGGGTACAGCTCAATGGCATAAGCACCTGTCTGACAAGCACAAGATCCCAAGTTGGATCCCTGTAACACACACACCTTAATATTGAGCAAACTTCCATGCTGAAGCAATGAAGATGGAGCAGAGGGTGGTTCTGGTTCCTTCTGCAGTGAATCAGTGAGATGATGTTTGCTGCAAGCTCTTTGGTAACCAAGCACTTTAGGAGTAAATGTTAGGTAAGATCTAGGCTGTTGGGGCAGTACTGTCTTGCTAGGTGCACAGCTGTGGAGCATCTGGTGAAGATGGGCTTAGAGCCTTAGGCTGCCCAGGTACAATTTGGATTTCTTTTTGTTTTCTGCGACAGGATCTTGCTATGTAGTGGGCTGGCTTTGAACTCACTTATGTAACCCCGGCTGGCCTCGAATGCACAGCAATCCTCCTGCGTCAGCCTCCCAGGTGCTGGGGTTACAAGCATGCACCACCACATCCTGCTTGTGATTCAGATTTGTGTATAGCACTGCCCCGTGCTGCAGCTAGGAATGCAAGAGGAAGGTTGTAAAGAAAGGCAGGAGCCAGCCGGGTGTGGTGGCTCATGCCTGTAATCCCAGCACTCGAGAGGCTGAGGCAGGAGGATTGGTGTGAGTTCAAGACCAGCCTGGGCTACAAAAGTGAGCTCAAGGCCAGCCTGAACTGCATAACGAGACCCTGTCTCAAAAAGACAAAAAAAAAAAATTTTGATGGCAATGAGATGGTTTGAAGAACATTATAATGACCCTTGGGTCAGGGCCTTGGGGACTTAGTGACACTTCCTTCCTCTAGTTTGTCACTGGGTGTGGCGGTTTGACAACTGGAGGCCAACTCCAGTTCTCCAAATCAGCAGGGAGGCCCACCTGGAGTTGCGGCCAACATAATAAGAGAACTGGAGAAGAAGAGATGTTAGGGAGGGGTTGGTTCTCTGGGGTTGTTGGTTATTCTTGAGGAGCTTGTCACCCTGGCTTTCCTGATACGAACTCGGCTGTCACTGACAGGTGAGCTCAGATTCTTGCTGTCACTGAGATGTCTATGGTTCTTTTCAGGGGAGTTCTGGTTTTTCCTCTGAATGTCACCTCACTTCCTGGCTCCAATGCAGACCCTCAGCCTGCTGGCACAGGTCCTCCACCCCACTGACACAGGCTTTCCAGCTTCCACTGCTGACCTTTGGGCCTCCCCAGCACAGATCTGTGAGACAGACTTGCATGAGGCATTGGTGCTAGGTCTCGGCCTCTAGTTAGACTCACCGAGGGCACTGTTAAGGGCTCTAGATCTTTGGTGGGACTCATGCAGGACACTGTGGTGGGACCCAGGTCCTCAGCTGGGTTCTTTGGGTCTTCAGTGTGTGGAAAGATTTCCTGGACTCCCTTACAATTGACCCTTTGGATGATTACACTAAAATAAGCCTATGCATTATATGTCCTGTGTTCGTTCTCTTGCAAATCTTGACTCTAACTCTGGGACTCTTCCAGAGGAAGAATCTTGGAAGCATTAGAATCACTGGTACCCGGGGGCCCGGCGGGATGGCTCAGTGGTCTAAAGCCCCTGCTTGGGAAAGCTTGGGTGGCTTCAGGGACCGCGGTTCGATCCCCGGCACCACATGCTGCACCAGCCCTGCCCTTGGGGTGGGCTGAGCCGGCCATAAAAATGAGTGAAGCAAGAAAAAAAAAAATAAATAAAATAAAAAATTAAAAAAAAAAAAAAAGAATCACTGGTCCCTGGGGCTGGGGAGATAGCTCAGTAGAGTAAGTGCTTGCCTGGCAAGTGCAAGGGCCTGAGTTCAATCCCCAGATCTAAAAAAAAAAAAAAAAATAGAATCACTGGTCCCAAGCCAGGTGTGGTGGTGCACGCTTGTAATCCCAGCACTTGGGAGGCTGAGGCAGGAGGATTGGTGCGAGTTCAAGACCAGCCTGGGCTACAAAAGTGAGCTCGAGCTCAAGGCCAGCCTGAACTTGAACTGCATAACAAGACCCTGTCTCAAAAAGACCAAAAAAAAAAAAGAATCACTGGTCCCAGCAGGGGAAGGATTTTTTTTCCATAATCTATCAGGGCTTGTTGGACCACCCTCAGGTGGGCAATGTGATGTGTCTACCTACAAGTTTTTGGGTCAGTCAACAAGTCCACTGTTAGAAGTGACCCATCACTCATCAACTTAGATAGATTTTGACCCTGCGGGCTACCCTGATCTACATGAGGACCTGGACAGATGATCCACTCACTCAGAGTAGGCTTCCTACTCTGACAAAGGTCTGCTGTTGGGCTCTGATCCCTTCCTTCAACTTTCCCAGAGCCTTTCCCATTGCCTCTAGATAAGAGATAATCTTTTATGTCCGATGCTCAGGCAGGGCTTGAGTCATCTGGGAGGTGAAGGTGGCCTATTGTCGCTCTGGAGGGACTGTCAGGACCTGGTGATCATCTCTTTTTGGAAGGCCTAGGCCACCTGGCTGAGCTATTCTGTCCAAGTGGGAGAAGTCTCTTCCCACCCAGCCTAAGTCGCACCCCTGTAACTCATGCATCTTCATCAGAGTACTGTGGGGAGATCCCCAGACAGATCGCCTCCCCCTCCTTTCTCCAAGGACAGAGAGTCACCTGACCGCATTTTTCAAGGAACTGTTATCCCATGAGGAATCCATCCTCTCTTTCCACAAGGCTAAGTGGGTGTGTAGGACCAGGAAAACATTCTTTTGAAGCTGTGCAGATGTTGATACGCTGGCCATTGTTTAACTCAAGCTCTTGTGTGAGCTGTAAACTTGGTCTTTTGGACGGAAGTCTTGCGGGGAGCCCATTAGCCTTGATTATTCTGTCTCTCCTGTTTCTAGATGCCTCCAGGCTGCTCCCATTGGTTGGCCAAGGGAGGGCCTCACCTTTCACGGGGTTGTCATCTAAATCTGCTTATCAGGTGCAGGTCTGGTGGTTCCCCTGGTCACCAGGTCCAGTGGGAGGCCCACTGGGCAATAAGGTAGCTGGGTTGAGGGTGAGACAGGATTGGAGGATGATCCCTGGGTACTTAAGGGTCCCTTCGTATTCAGTCAGCCCTGGTTAGCTACAAGTGACTTCTGGATTTAAGAGTGTCAGCACCAGTGACGCTACCCTGTAGTGAGTTGAGAGGCCTCCTCCCCCACCAAGGCAGTGGTGGCAATAGTCGTTGGGTAGCTTGCACAAGCCTGTGCCACCCCATCCAGCCCCTTGTCTGGTGCTAACTTCTAGGTAGGGGTCCTTGGCCAGTCCTCATCCCATGCAGAGTGAAGTCCTGTCAGGCTGGGAATTCCCAGGGCTGAAGGCTGAGTCAAGGAGTGTGTAAGGCTGGGAGACCTGAGCCATCTTAGATGTCCATTCTGTTGGATCAGCATTAAGTTTCCAAGTGGCCTCACACTGAGGTTTTGCTGTGACTCCAAAGTGAAGGATCCAGATGCGACAGAATCTGGGGACTCCTGGGAGTTCCCTGTGGGACTGGGGTGGCCCCAGCTAACAAATGGCCTCTATTCTCTGAGAGATTTTCTGTCCCAGCGTGAGGACAACCCAGGTAAATGACCCAATGCAGGCAGGTGGGTCTTCGTCTTGGAGACTTATATCCAAGAGGTTGAGCACTATCACTGCATCTGGTTGGACACTTCTGTAGTGGGGTGGTAGGTGGGAGGCAAGGCACTGACATACTGGAGGATATTGGGGTAATATTATCCCTTGGGGCTGGGGAGATAGCTCCGTGGCACAAGTGCCTGCATGGCAAGTACAAAGTCGTGAGTTTGAACTCCGGTCCTGCAAATAAATAAATAAATAAATAACCCCTTACTTATTTCAGATTTATCAGGCCCACAATCTCCCACACGAGTGGAGAGTGAAGGCTAAATAAGAGACAACTGGAATGATTTCAGGGCTCCAGGAGGATCAGCACTCTCCCACAGAATTCGAGATTCTCTTGGATCTTAGGCCAAGATCTTCTCTGGTGGGCTGTATTTACTTATCAGACAAGGGAGGGCAATACTCAAGAAGGGTGGGAAGAGATCAGGGACTTCTCCAAGTAAGGCACTGTGTTCATTTAGGAGAATCATGTTAACTCCAGGAAGATCCTCACCTAGGAGATACAGTCTTTATCTAGTTATGGCCATGACCTTGTCTTTGCCTTTCGAGGCTGCATAGCCTCTTCCACCATTACAGGGTTCCATAGGGACCAGTGATTTGCAGTTCATTGACTATGGGTCTGACACCCATCTGCAGGCAAGGAGCCTAAGCCTTGGACAGACTCATAAGTAAACCCAGAAAGCTAACAGTGGTACCCAGAAATGGTTTGTACTGTTTTCCATCAGGAGGACCCTTTGCCTTTCTAGATAAAGATCCCAGAGGTCCACGGCCAGAGCCTGGACACAAAGATAGTGACTGTCCCAGAATCCCTGAGACAGCTTGGCCCAGGTAAGTCCTTGGTGGGACAGCTTGGTAGATCCTACCACTCAGAGGTGAATAGAAATTGGAGCTCTAGGGTTGACCAGATAGCTCAGTGGATTAAAGTGTCTGCTTAGGCAGACATAGGGGCTTGGGGGTTTGATCATCAGCCTGCTGTGCTGGTCCTACCCCCGAGGCATGTGCAGATAGAGACAGACTGGGTGTGGCAACGTACACCTGTAATCCCAGTGCTTGGGAGCCTGAAAACAGGAGGATCACTACAAGCTGGATCTATGTAGTGAGACTCTGTACTAAATACATTAAAAAAAGAAAAGAAAAGAAATTGGAGCTCTGATTCAGTGAGGTAGAAAAGCAAGCATCTTTTAAGTCCAGCTCTGAGAGCCATGGTGTGTCCCCAGTGTTCTCACACAGGTGTGGGTGGTATAGAGCACTTAGCCAGAAGCAGATGGACAGGCTGCCTCACCTATAACTCTCAGACCCTGGACCATTATTCTCCTAGTGCTGTCCTTACCAGTAAGATGGGGGAGTTGTAGGGAGATTGGCCACTGCCAAACACTCTCTTGATCAGAAGGCCTTCTATTATGGGCGGGAGTTCAAGTTTGGCCCCTTTTTTTCTTGTATTTTTATGTATTTAGTATAGGGTCTCACTACATAGATTGGACTCTAGTGATGCTCCTGTTTTCAGCCTCCTAAGTGCTGGGTGCAACACCATATCCAGTCTCAATTGCTGTCTCAGTACGCCCCAGTGGAGGGGTGGCATGGTATGCCGTATGCCAGGGGTATCCTCACCCCTGCATCAGCCTAAAGTAGGCTTTTTAGCCTGCTGAGCTATCTGGCTTGCCCATTCTCACATTTTTAAAAAATAGATTTATTGGGGGAAAGAAAGCTCCTGTTCAAGAGAGGGACAGAGGGGGGGTCCCGAGCTGGTTGTTCTGTCACTTTTCTTTTCTTTTCTTTTTTTTTTTTTTTGAGACAGGGTTTTACTATATAATCCAGGCTGGCTTCAAACTCACAGCAATCCTCCTGCCTCAGTCTTCTGAGTGCTGGGATTATAGGAATGTGCCTCCATGCCCAATCCTGTATTTTGGCTTACTATTCAGTTTGCATTACTCAATAAGAAACCATATGGCATTGTGTAGCTGATTTTTTTAAAATTTTACTTTGCTTTGTTTTCCTAGGTGAATACATTTTCCTTTTTTTTTGCGGGACTGGGGTTCAAACTCTTGACCTTACTCTTGCCAGGCAGGCACTTGTGTCACTGAGCTATCTCCCCAGGTTCCTAGGTGAATACATTTTCTAACAAACACTTTCAATATAGCAGAGTAGTATTATGTATAGATATCACATCGTCTTTATTCATCTGTCTATTGATGGGGCCCCGTTTCTGCTTCCACTTTTCTTTCTTTTTCCCTCCTTTTTCATTCATTCTATCTGTGTCTGTCCGTCCGTGTCCATCTGTCCATTTTTCTATCGCATTTTTTTTTTTTTTTCAATTCTGGGGATTGAACAGAGCTTCCACGCTGGAGAACATACCTAAGCCTTTTTAAAAATTTTGCGACAGGGTGTCATTAAGTCGCCAAGTGGCCCAGGATGGGCTGGAACTTGCAATTCTTCAGCTCCAGGCTCCCAGGATGCAGGGATGACAGGGGCCCACTATCATGCCTATTACTTGATCAGCTGTTCCCCTGGAACAGAAAGGGAACGCACACACCAAGGTGAGGGGTCCAGGCAGACCCACACTCCGTCTTTTATCCTGTTTGTCCTTTTTTTTTCGGTACCGGGGATGGAACTCAGGAGCCTGCGCTTGTTTGTCTTTTGAGACAGGGTCTCATTAAGCAGTTCAGTCGGCCTTTAGGCTCACTTTGTAGCCTAGGCTGGTCTCGAACTCGCAACAATCCTCCTGCCTCCCAAGTGCTGGGACTTTTACAGTCTCACGAATTATAGGATCAGAGTTCCACGCTGTTTGAGCCTGAACCGGAATCAGGCGAACCTCCGTCACATCCGGGAAGCTGGGCGCCACGCCCACCAGTAGCGTGCTCGCCGGTGTCGTCATTCCCCTCCTCCCGGCACCGCCCCCGCCCCCCGCGCGTCTTCCCCGGAAGTGCGAGAGCCATCGCTTCCGGGTTGGGCTGCCTTCACCCGACCTTTAAAATGAGGCGCCCTGCGCGCAAGTGAGCGATGCGCTGGGTGCTGACCTTGGCTCGGCGACTGTGTCTGGGTGCCGGGCGTTACAGTCACGGCTGCTGCAGGCTCGGGATGTTCTACGCGGTGCGGAGGGGCCGTAGAACCGGGGTCTTCCCGACCTGGTGAGTGGCCGCCGCGCCTTCGGGTCCTGGCGCGGCGAGTCACCGCCTGGAGTTCCGGCTCCGCGGTCCTATTTTTCTAGTAGCGTTGGGCGCACCAGAAAGGCCACTGTAGTGTGGGAGCGAGTTTCTTGTGACTGCGGAATTCCCAAAGGAAGCGCACAGCTATGCGTGGCGGCGCATCTGGTGGCCCAGCACCGGGCAGGTCGAGCAGGACGGTCGCCTCGGGTTGAGATCGGCCCGGGCTGCGTAACGGGACGCAAATGACCCGCAGAAATGACACCGTCAGTACCAGGAGGCATTGCCAGGTTTCCATGCAGCTAGACTGGAAGTAGAGCTCAGATGGTACCCGCCCTTGTTTTTTGTGGGTGTTTTTATTTTTTTTATTTATTATTATTATCATTATTATTATTATTATTTTGTCTTTTTTGAGACAGGGTCTCGCTATGCAGTTGAGGCTGGTCCTGAGCTCACTTTTGTAGCCCAGGCTGGTCTCGAACTTGCACCAATCCTCCTGCCTCAGCCTCCCGAGTGCTGGGATTACAGGCGTGCGCCACCACACCCGGCTACTGTGGGTGTTTTTTTTTTTTTTT
>PVJA010001623.1:0-100397 GCA_004027025.1 Myocastor coypus | reverse complement strand
ATGTGGGTGTTTTTAAAGAAGCGGGTGAGCTAACGTTCGCAATTGGATCCCTGCAACACCCACCCTGTGACAGTACACCCACGCGATTATCGTCATGTTCAGGTCCTTGGGTTGTGGAAATTCATACGAGCGGCGGAAGTCGGATTGGAGCCCTGGTGCTGTGACTCCGCGCCCAGAATTTTTCCCCAAGCTGGGGTTTGTTTTCTGAGTCCTTGTTTTCCTTTGCCGCCCAAATATGCTACTGAGCAATAGCACCTCAGATATTGACTCTCCTGCTGTAATAAAGTGATTCATTTGCTCTTTTCCAAAGACCCCGATTTTCACGTGGTCTTAGTTTGTGGGAAGTTGTCAGCCACAGGCGTCCTGTCTAGCTGGACATACCAGGACAGGAGTTGCAGAATCTGACCCATAAAACTGAATTGGACAGTGTGCACCTTTGCCACAGGCAATGACAGCGCATCTTTTTGTGCTGCTTGTAACATAGGGAAGGACTTTTAATCAGAACTTTTATGCCTTGTGTTACATTTTTTTTGGAGGTAAACCGAAGAGGGTGAGAGGTAAAAAAAAAGCTGGCTCTTTCCAGGAATGAGTGTCGAGCACAGGTGGACCGGTTTCCTGCTGCAAGATTTAAGAAGTTTGCCACCGAGGACGAGGCCTGGGCCTTTGTCAGGAGTGCTTCGAGCCCTGATGGCTCAGAAGGTACTTGCCTCTGTGTCAGCGTGACGTTTCTTGCCCCCTCTCTGCTTCTCCTATCCTACTATTCTTACACTGCTTTATTTATTTATTTATTTGTTTGTTTGTTTATGTATTTATTTATTTTTTGGTCTTTTTGAGATAGGGTCTCACTATGCAGTTGAGGCTGGCCTTGAGTTCACTTTTGTAGCCCAGGCTGGTCTCGAACTCACACCGATCCTTCTGCCTCAGCCTCCCGAGTGCTAGGATTACAGGCGTGCGCGACCACGCCCGGCTTGTACTGCTTTTTTATTAAAGAGTAAAGATTAAAGGATATAAAAGCACTCAGTGGAGGCTGGGGAGATAGCTCAGTGGCACTAGTGCCTGCCTGGCAAGTGCAAGGTCGTGAGTTTGAACCCTGGTCCCGCAAAAAAACAAAACAAACAAAAATTCTAGGCCAGCCTGAACTACAAAATGAGATTCTGCATCAAAATAGCAAAATTAAAATAAATTAAACATATTAAAAGAAAAATAAAGGCAGTGACAGTGTTAGAGACATAGACCAGGACCTAGGTATCCTAGTTCTTTTTTTTTTTTTTTAATTTATTTATTTATATTTTAGCTGGCTCAGCCTGCCCTAGGGGTGCGGCTGGTGCAGCATGTAGTGCTTGGGATGGAACCGCAGTCTCTGCAGTTGCCTAATGTTGCTTAAGCAGGCGCTTTGGACTGCTGAGCCATCTCTCTGGTCCAGGTATCCTAGTTCTTTTCTTTTTTTTAGTATCTGGGATTAAACTGGGGATCTTGTGCTTGCCAGGCAGGCAGGTGCTTATGCCGCTGAGCTATATCTTTGGCCTTCTTTTTTTTTTTTTTTTAACTTTTACTTATGTTATGGTTGGCACTGCCTGCCCTGAGGGTGCAGCTGGCTCAGCATGTGGTGCTGGGGATGGAACTGTGGTCCCTGCAGTTGCCTAAGCAGGTGCTTTAGACCACTGAGCTATCTTGCCAGCTCTCTTCTCCTCTCCCCTCCCCTCCCCTCCCCGCTCTTTCCCTCCCCCGCCTTTTCTTTTTCTTTTTTCTCTCTCCCTTTCTCCCTCCTCTGTTTCTCTTATGTATTTAGTACAGGTCTCTACACTCTCAGACTCAGCTGTTTTCAGCCTCCCCAGCACTGGGATTATAGGTGTGCGTGACCATGCCCTGCTTGTGCTCTATTTCTGACTCTAGTGCAAACACTGTCTTTCAGGGCAGAAAGATGCAGAGGAATCACAGGTGAAGGCCAGCAAGCGGTCCCGGGAGCCTCTGGATGACAGTGAAGATGCAAGCACAGAGCCAAGTGTCAAGCTCGCAAGACAGAGCACAGAGCCAGCCCCTCTTGTTAGCAAGGACATGTTTTCTTACATGGGTACGTCTTGCCTGAAATCAGAAATATATACATAACAATTATACCCAGGCATGGTTGGGCACTCCTGTAATCCAAGAACTCAGTTGGCTGAGGCAGGCAGATCACAGCAAGTCCAAGGCTAGCCTGGAATACTTGGGGAGACTCTTTTTTTTTTTTTTGTCTTTTTGAGACAGGGTCTCATTATGCAGTTCAGGCTGGCCTTGAGCTCACTTTTGTAGCCCAGGCTGGTCTGGAACTCACACTGATCCTCCTGCCTCAGCCTCCCAAGTGCTGGGATTACAGGCATGAGCCACCACGCCCGACTACTTGGGGAGACTCTTATTTCGAAAAAGCAGAAAGGGTGGGGAGGGCTGGGACCACAACTCAGCACAGTGGCCTCAAGGGTCGATCCCCAGTGCCAATAAACCTTACTGTAAAAGGGAGAAACTGAGCTGATAGCTGTCTTCATTTGTTGTCATAAATGTTTAGAAATCTACAGGGTCACTATAAGAATCACCTGGTAAGAACTGTTAAATTTTTGGATATTCTTAAGAAAATAACTTGTAGAGTATAAATGAAATGTCATCGCAGTATTTTACAAACAATACCTGTGTTCCCTGAGCACTCAGGACTTGAGGGCATCACATAGTGGTGCGCTGCCTGGAGCCTGGGCCTCTGCAGCCTGCTGAGGCTGGTTCCTGCCATACTGTTCCACCGAGTCCTGAGTGAGAATCTCCAGCTTCTCCTTCACCTTAAGCTCCAGGATGGGTTGTGTTGTGTGTATCTGGTGACTTGTGTAAGTCTCCTTTTTGTCTTTTCCATGTAGGGACAGAAAATGGAACATTTTTTTCATAGAAATCAGTGTGTTTGTGTGTTCAGGGTTTTTCCAAAGAAGAAGCCATTTTTTCATTTATTTCACGGGCAGCCATTGGGAACTGTTTGGTTCAGCTGTGTTTGCAGATCAGATCTGCAGTGACTTCTGACAGATTGGTGCCCTTGTTGTGGTTCCTTGCATCAAGCACTGAGGCCACCAAGGAGGGCCCAGGCCCTCTCCAGTTGGCCAGCTGCAAGGAGAAGGGTAGTGACTCCATTCTGTGGCCCCTCCAGGGCAGGACTCAGGCTCCAGGTTTCACGGAGCAGTTCTGAGGCAGGTGTGCCGGCGGAGGAGCACAGCTTGTTTTCCTAGGTAGAGCACTGTGGCTCTGCAAAGCTGCCTGTGTCCCTGCATTAGAGGTGTGTTTGGCTTCCAGTGGGTTGGCCCCATGGCACCATTGTTCCCTCCACAGGAGACTCTGTCGTTGTCTACACCGATGGCTGCTGCTCCAGTAATGGGCGGAGGAGGGCCCGAGCAGGAATCGGCGTTTACTGGGGGCCAGGCCACCCTCTGTAAGTGAATGGAGAAAGTGGAGGTTTTAAGCATGGGGTTCTTACCAAACCCTATTCCAAAGTGCATGAAAAGATGAGGCAGGGTCGTCCTGGCGGGTTGGCCTTGCTGTTGACTGCTAGGTGGGACACGGGGCTGGTAGTGCGGGCGGGCTGATAGCACGCCGGCAGGCTGGTGGGGCAGCCGAGCTTCTGTCCATTGAGTGGATGTTGAACGGCCTTGTCCTTTACTGAGAGATGCCAGCTGGTGGCCCTGCTCTCTTGGCCAACTTAGAGGAGTCCCTGTCCACTGAGGAACTTCCCACAGAATGGCCTCACTGCCTCTAGCGTAAGCATCTTGTGGCACAGGACAGGTCCCAGGGCTCCCCAGCTGGGCAGCCTGTCACTATCTCAGCTTAGGATGCATTTGCCCAGAGGTGGTTGAGCCAAGGTGAGGTGAGGTGAGGTGTGGTCACCGTACCCAGGCCATGAGGGAAAGAACTCAAAGAATCCCAAATCTTGTGCAAGAGTGAGATTTGACCCTGGGAAGGTTGCCCTGCACCAGTTGTGTTGTTTGGTTTCTGGCATGTTCCTGTGCCCACAGGAAGTGAGCCATAGGAGTGTAAATACCACCGTCCACATCTCTTGTGCTTCACGAGAATTTTCTCTCAACATCTCACACGAGCTGCAGGCCCTGGCAGGAGAGCACCAGCCTGGCACCAGTGCCTGGGACATGTGCTGGCCTGAGAGACAGGCGGGCGCCTTCAGGTCCATAGCTGCAGTGCAGCTTTTGGCTTGATGCCAAGCTGAAATCTGCATGTGGTGCTGGGTGGGGTCTGTATGGTCACTTTGACTTTGAGAGACCGTTTCTGCCTGAAGCTTTTGTATTTCAAGTAATAGCACACTACTTTGTTGTCTCTACTGATGGGAATTGCTTCAAGGCTTAGCTAGTTTTTCTTTTTCTTTTCTTTCCTTTCCTTTCCTTTCTCTTTTTCTTTTTCTTTCTTTCTTCCTTTCTTTCTTTCGAAACAAGGTCTTCTATGCAGTTCAGACTGCCATGAGCTCACTTTTGCAGCCCAGGCTGATTTCAAACTCACCCAGCCTCCTGCCTCAGCCTCCCAAGTGCTGGGATTATAGGCATGTACCACACCCAGCAAGGCTTAGCTTTTTTTTTTTTTTTTTTTGTGGACTGGGGTTCAAACTCACGACCTTGCACTTGCCAGGCAGGCACTTGTGCCACGGAGCTACCTCCCCAGCCCTGGGCAAGGCTTAGCTGTAGAACTTCCTTTTTTTGTGTGTGGAACTGGGGATTGAACTCAGGCCCTTGAGCTTGCCAGGCAAGTGCTTATTCTACTGAGCCCTAATTTTCTTTTTATTTATTTATTTATTTATTTTTTCTTGTTTCAGAACCTTTACTTGTTTATTTATTTCCATGGCCAGCTCAGCCCTCCCTGAGGGCAGGGCTGGCGCAGCATGTGGTGCCGGGGATCAAACCGCGGTCCCTGAAGCTGCCCAAGCTTTCCCAAGCAGGCGCTTTAGACCACTGAGCCATCCCGCCAGGCCCCTAATTTTCTTTTCTTATGTGTGTTTTCAAACAGAAACGTAGGCATTAGACTTCCTGGGCGACAGACCAACCAGAGAGCAGAAATCCATGTAAGTTATCAGAGAAATGTGTGTTTACCCTCCTTCATATTGACCATGAAGACTTCTGCCTTTTTCCCCTTTTCCTTTACTATCCATGTATAGGAGATACTCAAAGTCCTAAAGAAAATGTGGGCTAGGGCTGGCGAGGTAGCTTAGCGGTCTGAAGCTCCTGCTTAGGAAGCTTCGACAACCTCAGGGACCGCCGTTCGATCCCTGGCACCACATGTTGCACCCCTGCCACCTCCAAGGCAGACTGAGGCAGCCATAATAGAAATAAAGAAATAAATAAAGTTAAAAAAAAAATAAGTACGACAGGCGTGGTGGCACATGCCTGTAATCCCAGTACTCGGGAGGCTAAGGCAGGCGGATTGGTGCAAGTACGAGACTAACCTGGGCTACAAAAGTGAGCTCAAGGCCAGCCTGCACTGCATAACAAGACCCTGTTTCAAAAAGACAAAAAAAAAGTATCTCCTGTATATGTGAAGTAGGTGACCACAGGAGCATCCTGTGCTCCACAATGCAGAGAACATAGCGATTTGGGGCAGGCAGGGCTGCTTGGGCTCGGACAGCATCGCAAGCGTGTGGGGAGGGCCTGGATTGAGCTTCTCGTGCGGCCTGACCAGCCTCTCTTTCTCCAGGCAGCGTGCAAAGCCATAGAACAAGCCAAGGCGCAGGACATCAGCAAGCTGGTGCTGTACACCGACAGCATGTTCACCATCAACGGTGAGTCCTGCTTGTCACTTGGGAGTGGCCAGTGGGGGGGCAGGCACTGTGGCAGGCACAGAGTCAGAGACAGAGGTTTGGGGGGTACTGAGGGACCAGGAGGACCTGTGTGTGGCAGCAGGTGGGGGACACTTAGAGGCAGGAGCAGTAACACTGCAGCTAGGGGTGCAGGGAAGGGATGGGGTGCTGCTGGCAAGGCCACCGAAGCCATGAAGGAAGTGAGGTGTCCAGGCTGCCAGCCTAGACTCAGCCACAAGGATGAGCTGTGACATTGTGTCCAGGGATTACCAGCTGGGTTCCGGGCTGGAAGAAGAATGGGTGGAAGACAAGCACGGGGAAAGAGGTGATCAACAAGGAGGACTTCGTGCAGCTGGAGAGGCTCGTGCAGGGCATGGACATCCAGTGGGTAAGTGGGTGTGCTGGGAGTCCTCAAGGTCCTGTTGTGGAGTGTACCAAATGTGCTTGGTTCTCTTAGCCCCGTGGGTGATATTTTTTTCTTTTGTTTTTTGTTCACTTGTTTTGTGGAATTGGAGATTGACCCTAGGGACACAATCACTTAGCTATATCCCAAGCCCTTTTTTCACTGCGTAGTGCAGGGTGGCCTTGAACTCACCATATAACCCAGGGTGGCCTTGAGCTTACCAGGCCTCTTGCCTTGGCTTCCTGAGTAACTGGGTCACAGGGTTGCGTGCTATGTGTAGCACATCCATTCTTACAAAGTAAGTGAGGGTGGGGGGGCAGTCACCCACCCTTCCACCTGCCCATCTGTGAGCTGGCCTGGTCACTGTCAGTGGGGAGCAGGACCCGAGTCAGAGAGTTCTGCCTGGGTGGTGGGTGATGACACTGCATGTGCCCCCAGTGCCTGCTGTGTGATCCTCTGCCTGCTCAGCTGGGTGCACTGAATGTGGTGTGTGCTGTGTGTGGAAACCTCAGGCAGGCAGGTAACTGCAAACTTTGTCTGACAGATGCACATTCCCGGGCACTCAGGATTTGTGGGCAATGAGGAGGCAGACAGGCTGGCCAGAGAAGGCGCCAGGCAGTCTGAAGACCAAGTGGAGTTGCGGAAGACCCAGGACGCATGAGCTGGGCTGTGGTGACCTTGAGTCCTGGTGTGCACCGTAGGCCCCTCTGGGCTGCTGCAGTAGACAGACGCCGCCTCCACTGAGACCGAGGGCACTGGCGTCCTGTCACATAGCTGGACTCATGCACTCACAGGAAGCAGCGAATGAGCTGGAAATTTGCAGATTCTGTGGAGTATCAGTTCTGGGTTTATGAATTATGCTTGATACTGTTCTCTCTCATTTTACTGCAGTCTGGCCTGAAGTGCTTGGGGTTTGACTTAGACACTCACTAAAAATAAAACATTGGAATAAGCCAGGGTGGCACACACATAATCCCAGCACTCAGAGGCTGAGGCAGGAGGATCACAAGTTTGTGCTCAGCCAGAGCAACTTAGAAGACCTTGTCTTCAAAGAAAAAGTGTAAACAAGAGAGAAGAGATAAAGTCAGGGAAGTAGCTCCAGGCAAAGGCCTGGATTAAGCACAAGTATGCCCAGGGTGGTGGCTATGGACACCCACAGTGTAATTCCTGAATGTTCGAGGCCAGCCTAAGCTATGTAGTGAGGCCCTGTCTCAAAGAAACCCAAAATACATACTGTGAAAAGACAGAATTGGAAGCACTGTAAGAGTGGTGCCTCTGCCTCCCTAGTTGCAGCACCAGGCAACCTGCTGGCTGGACTGAAGCTGTGGCAGTGGGTGAGGGGGCCACACACCCTGGTGCCAAAGTGGGCCCGTGACAACTGCTAAAACTCAAGGGACATAATGATTTAATTGATTTAAAATTAGTTTTTCTTTGGCTTTTTCTCAATGTGTGAACTTGAGATCATTGTGGGACATAATGTATTTTTAAATATGTTTGCATAAATTGAGATACCATGTGGCTCCACGGCTGAGTGCCCTTGTGTCACCCATCAGGACTTCCCTGCTCCACGCAGGGCCATCCGCCACTGCCTCTTCCGAGTAGGGCAGGAAGCACTTCTGGGGCTTCCGGTCTGCTTTTTCTCTTGCTGGCCTGGTTTGTGTCTTGTGCTCCCTCGTTGCCACCCTCCTTGGTCCTGTCTTCACAGTGTGTTCTGTGAAGGACCTGGGAGTCTTCGTCTTTTTTCCAGAATGTACAGCTGACTGCCAGTTTTCACACATATGGGGTCAGTGAACTGGAAAATGGAACCAGAGGATGGCATCCCCTACGCTAAGCACCGTGTAAACTGCTCAAGCCACGTATTTTTAAGGGCCTGCCAGGGGATCCCGCATGGGGTTTACAGGCAGGGAAGGATGTAGGGCCAGGAGAGGGAGTCACCCAAGGAGGGGTGAGGTCCCTGCTGCTGTAAGCAGGCCTGACTCGGCAGGGTTCTCTAAAACAGGTGTGCCTAGTTGCCAGGTGATTTTATGTGTGTTGTCCCAGCCACGCAGGAGGCTGCGGCAGGAGGTTCATACACAGCGTAGCTCGGGCTCCAGCTGGGCTGGTCCTGCAGTGACTGCCCCAAGGATGTTGCTGCTGAGCCACGGAGATGCGGACTAAACGCCTGATTACCCAGAGGTTCCTGGGTCGGATCCCTGGGCGTGTTGGGCTGCTTGTGAGGTGCGTGGTGGTGCACATCTTTATTCCCAGAGCTAGGGAGGCTGAAAACTGGAGGGTCACTACAATTCGGAGCTGTGGTGAGACCTGTACCAAAAGGGGGAGGGGCGGCCAGATAGCTTAGGGAACTACTGTGCCTACTTACGCAGACACAGGGGCCGGCGGTTCTATCCCCGGCCCACCCCCAGGGCGCGCTGAGACCAGAGATTGAGATTGGGCATGGTAGCTCACGCCTGTAATCACAGCGTTTGGGAGGCTGAGAGACTGGATCACTACGAGTGAAATGAGTACTAAATACAAAGAAGGAAAAGAAAAGGAAGAAAGGATCCTCCGGGTTGCAGGAATCGCCGGCTGGATCCAGATTCCCTTCCCTCCAGTCCACTGCGAGGGGCGGGGCCGCCTTTGGCGGGGGTGGGGGGTGGGGGGGAGCACAGCCCAGCTCCCAGGAGCTCCGCCCCGCCCCCAGTCCGACCTCCGCCCGCTGGAGAAGCCCCGCCCACGGGGGCCTTTGACCCGCCCTTGCCTTGGTACTTGCCCTTTCCCTGGCCCTACGGTTCGCTGTCAGCTCCAGCTGCAACCTACAGGCCGAGATGGTGCAAGCCTGGTACATGGACTCGTCCACAGACGACCCGAGACTGCCACACCGCCTCGACCCCGACTGCCCGGTGAGCCTGGAGCAGCTGCGTAAACTCGGCGTGCTTTACTGGAAGGTGCGCGAAGCGGCGCGGTGGGCGGGTTTCTGCCCCTGGGCTGCGGCGCATGCTCTCTACAGGGCTGAGCCTAGCATCCGGGTGGCCTGACGGAGGGCCGCGTCCCGCGTGGTCCGCACGGGGTGACGGTCCGTTGCGGGGCTGACGCGACCTGGATGCTCAGCGCATGCTCTGGCCGGGGTAGGTGCTGAAGAGGCTGCAGTGGAGGCTTCTGGGTCCTCCATTAACTGTACGTTCCTGGATCAGAATGAAATGCAGATGCAGCCCACCCTGGAACCAACCCTTACCAAGCCCTGGGGAGAGAACTGAGCCAGCCCTAGACTTGTTTAATCTTGAGACAGGGCTTCTGTAAATGACTAAATTGCCCAGCCCCAGGGAGCTCCAGTTTGCAATCCACCTGCCTCAGCCTCCCTAGTCCTGCTGTTACAGACGTGTGCCACCAGGCCAGGCTGGGAACCTGCTTTTGGACACTGACCCATGACACCGCGTTTACATGCTGTGCCACCATATTTGGCTCAGGACTGTCCTTTTAATGTGTTCCAGATTGGCAGCTTTAGTGACTGGGTCGCCCAAGTAACCTGTGCTGGAAAGATCGACTTTGCCCTCTGCAGTGGCCCATGTGGGTGCTGAATAACAAATTTTCCCAATAGCTAGGTGTGGTGCTCAGGAAGGGGCATTTGTGGAACAGAGGGGAAAGGTGTGGACGTAATCTACACAAGTGTGACGCCAAGGTGGAGAGATTTGTCTTGATAGCAAAAGGTCATCCAGCTAGGGCCTGGCTTCCTAGTGCTCAGGAGGACTGCTGCGAGTTTGAGGCCTGCCTAGGCTAAATAGTGAGTTCAAGGCCAGCCTGAACTGCATGGTGAGACCCTGTCTGAAAAACAAACAGTAAAAAGTCACCCTTGGGATCCTGTGTAGGCCCCAGTGCAGACTGCTGTGGAGACTGGAATAGTCCAGGAGTGGGACCTCTGCAACTAGCAGTGCAGGGGATGGAACCCAGGGCCTTGTGCGTGCTGGGCAAGCGCTATACCCTGAGCTTTATGCCCAGCTTCTGTGACCAGTGTGTTTTTAGGTTTTCTTAGCTCTTTGGTATCTTTCTTACTTTTTCCCTTGGTGTCAAGGGACAAAAGTTACATAAGTTAAAGCTCTGATTGGCTTTTCTGAGATTTATGAATCAGGGGCCTCTCCATGCTATAAAATACAGTCAGGCTTCTCTGACAGTTCAGCATCATACATAGAACCAGTTGCAGATGGAAAATATTGAAACATCGCACAGTCCCAGCCATGTCCCACCATCTTCCTAAAGAACGCAGTGTAGCCACTCACATGACAGTGTGCTAAGTATTACATAGTCCTCTCAGATGGCTGCAAGTAGACAGGAGGATCTGTGAATGTTGTATGCAAATGCCCACGGATTTTGGGATGTGTGCACAGGTGTCCTGCAATCAGTCCCTCAAGATACCGAAGCTCCTGCAGGTGTTGGCAGAAGAGTGAGTTTTGTAATTTGAGAACAAGGAAAATAGGGAAGTGGGGCCAATGAGTTAGGGTCAGTTTACTTTAGATTACTTTTTATTGTTAAGGTGGGAGGCTCAGGAAGACTGGACTTTCTGGTTGTTATGAGTGTTTTGGGTTCTATCTGCTTCTCTCAAGTTTCATTTTGATCTGTGGGATTTAGGGCAAGAGGCTCTGTGCTGTTTCAGGTGAGTAGCTCAGTCTCAAATGCTTTCCCTTGTTTTAATAGTAGGTGCAGATAAAGAGCAATTTTGTAATCTTGTTCTTTCTTTTTTGGGTCTTTTTGAGACAGGGTCTCAATATGCAGTTCAGGCTGTCCTTGAGGTCACTTTTGTAGCCCAGGCTGGTCTTGAACTCACACCGATCTTCCTGCTTCAGCCTCCCAAGTGCTGGGGTTATAGGCATGTGCCACCATGGCCTTTCTTTTCTTTTCTTTTCTCTCTTTTTCTTTCTTTTCCAGCCTCAGGTTTATTTGTACAAAGAGCACAGGAGGACACCAGACCCTTACAGATGACACCTCAGGAGTCCCACTAGTCCTTCTGTTTTCACATCAGCAGATAAGAGACTTTTTACTGTAGGGTCTTCATGGGGGGCTGAGCACCTTTTGGGACCTTCGCTGGAGCAGAAGCTGGAGCCTGGGCCTTGAGTAGAGCCTGGGCCCTTGGCCGGCAAGGCCTGCGATCCTTGCCAATGTGATCATGGATATGCTTCCCAAGCTTGGAGTGGGTAATATAGGCAGGTCAAGCAAGTCCGTGGTTAACTCCCTTTGGTATGATCTTGGGCTTGACCTCCTTGGGCTTGACGAGGGCCTTGATAGCCTCCGCACGTGCACTGGTAGGCTTGGCATTGTTTGCTTGCATCTTTTTTTTTTTTTTAAGAATTTTTAAATTTTATTTATTTTTTTCTTGTTTCAGAACCTTTATTTGCTTATTCACTCATTTTTATGGCTGGCTCAGCCTGCCCCAAGGGTGGGGCTGGTGCAGCATGTGGTGCCGGGGATTGAACCGTGGTCCCTGAAGCCGCCCAAGCTTTCCCATTGCTTGCATCTTGAAGCTCTTCTTGTTGTGCTTCTTGGCAAAACTCATGTTCCTAAGGAACTTGGAGGGGCCTGGCAGGATGGCTCAGTGGTCTAAAGCACCTGCTTAGGAAAGCCTGGGCGGCTGCAGGGACCACGGTTCAATCCCCAGCACCACATGCTGCGCCAGCCCTGTCCTTCCTTCCTTCCTTCCTTCCTTCCTTCCTTCCTTCCTTCCTTCCTTCCTTCCCTCCTTCCTTCCTTCCTTCCCTCCCAGGGTTTTGATATGTTGGGAGCCACAAGAAGACAGGAAATTGATCAAGTGAGGTGGGACTAGGCCTTAGTGCCTAAAGCAAACAAGCTACCTCAGTGCTGAGAAAAACATCTTCTCTGGCTCAGGCCAGCTATTAGTTGCTAGGCAACCTTGTGTCATGTGATATAAACTTGGCAAAAGTATGAAGGATCATTTTTATGGGTGCTGGGTTAGCCTTGCCTACTGGGCCCAGTAGTGACCACCTAGCTCAGCATTTCATCTTCTTGTCTGTCTTTCTCATTCCTGTCACTGTGTCTCCCCGGGTAAGAACTTTTCACAATAAAACCAATGGATCCCTACGTTGATGTGCAGTTAAGGCTGTCCTTGAACTTACTGTGTAGCCTAGGCTGGCCTCAAGCTCACATGGACCTCCATACCTCAGTGTGCCACTTCACCCTGTTCTGGAATATAGATTTCTTCTGCACTAGGTGGGGAGGGGAAGATAGAAGTAGAAAAGTCACCTGGGTCCAGAGGACAATGTGCTCTTGTTCCAGCCAGGTGAACTGGAGCTTTTGCATGGGCTGGAAGGGCCGCTGACATCCTGGCCTAGGGAAACCCTGTGGCCCTGCCAAGGCCAGGGTGTCAGACTCATCATTGTAGGGGAGGTGGCAGCGAAATGGGACTCAGGAGAGAGTGGTGTTGGTCAGGTGACATGGGACCAGTAGTAAGCTGTGGGGAGGGGCAGCTTCATATCCCTTGGTGGCTGCTTGGAGAGTGGCAGAATCCATGTACAGAAGGGAGGAGAGGATAAGGAGGGCAAGTTTAGAGTTGGTGAAGAGTCAGCAAAGTCAGTTGTTTGTAGCACATGTGTACCTGTCATCCTAGTGCTCTGGTAGGCTGAGGCAGGAGGAACCCAAGGTGAAGCCCAACCTGGGTGGTAAGGTTGGTATCTAGTTGTCCCCTAAAACCTCATATAAATCATAGGGCTTGAGGGGCGGGGCCAGAAGCAGTGTCTCAGGGTCTTGCTATGTAATTTGGGCTGCTTTAAACTATGAAACCTCCAGTAACTGTGAGCTAAATAAACCTTTCCTTCTCTAAGCTTGCTTGTCGAGTATTTGTCCCAGCAACGAGAGAAGAATAACTAAGACACTGGGCAACTTAGTCACTTAGCAAGACTCTTATCTCAAGAAAAATAGGCCCAGAGTACTGCAGGCAAACAAAGATTTTAGGGAGGAGGAAGCAGTGCATTTGGTGAGAGTCACAGGAGGCCCAGAGAGCAGCTCAAAGGGTTAAGGAAGCTCACCGTCACCTGCACATGCAGCTTGATCCCGACAAGCATGAGACAGACCCAGAGCTGGCACAGATCCGCAAGGACAGGAGCTACTCTTGGATGGACATCATCACCATCTGCAAGGACAAACTGCCCAACTTTGAGGAAAAGGTGAGGCCTGGCCAGGGGAGGCACCGAGGCGCCTCTGTCCTCTGTCCTCTGCACTGGGAGAAAGGAAACATTGGTCCTTCCTCTTGGACCTTGGGCAGGGGGTGGTATCTTGCCATGTTCAGTGGGCTCACTGGTAACATTCCTGGGTGCAGTGCAGTGCTTTAAAAAATTGCTTTATAATATTGGGGCTTGAATCTGAGTTACATCCCCAGCATGTTTAATTCTTGTTAAGTTGCTTGGTTGCCCACGCTAGCCTTGAACTTGTGTTCCTCCTGCCTCAGCTTCCTGTAGAGGTGGGCTCGTAAGTATGCACCACTGTACCAGGAGTGCTGATGCCCGTGTGTCTCGACCAGACGGGGGCCGTGTCCTACCCAGCTGGCCCAAGGAGCTTGGTCCAGGCATCTGTCTGCACAGCGGAGCCATTGCATTTACTGCCATCAGGTCTTTCAGAATGTGCCCTCCTGTCCTCAGACCCCATGGGTGTTAGGTAGCACTGTCCCTTTTTGTGCTGATGCCATGTCCAGCCTCTCCTTTGCTGGCCCTGGCTGGTGGCTCATGATTTCATTGATCCTCACAGAAAACCTTTGGTCTCATTTTCTTTTTTAATTGATTTCAGATCTAGTATTTTGTCTCCTTTATTGTATTTTAGATTTAATTTACACCCCCCCCCCCCAGTTTCTGGAGGTGGAAGCTGAGATGCCTGGCTTCAAGACTATTTATTTATTTTTAGGGAAGCGTTTACAGGGTGTTCAGGGTCTCACTACTAGATTGGACTTGTATCGATACGCCTGTTTACAGCCTCCCAAGAGCTGGGATTATAGACATGCACCACCATGCCCAGTCTTAGTTGCTACTTCAGCACTCCCCGGGGGTAGGGCTAGCATTGCAGGCCCCCCGCCCCTTGTGCCTACTTGCAGGTGCTTTAATCTGTTGAGTTACTTGGCTGGCCCTTTGAGGACTTTTTTTTCTTTTGTTTTGTTTTTTTGTCTTTTTGAGACAGGGTGTTGCTATGCAGTTCAGGCTAGCTTCGAGCTTACTTTTTGTAGCCCAGGCTGGTCTTCAACTGGCACGATCCTCCTGCCTCAGCCTCTCAGGTGCTGGGATTACAGGTGTGTGCCATCATGGCCCGGCTACAGACTATTTATTTATTTATTTATTTATTTTGCCTTTTTTGAGACAAGGTCTCACTATGCAGTTCAGGCTGGCCTTGAGCTCACTTTTGTAGCCCAGGCTGGTCTTGAACTCGCACCAATCCTCCTGTCTCAGCCTCCCAAGTGCTGGGATTACAGGTGTGAGCCACCATGCCCGGCTTAAAAACTTTTTTTTTTTTTAATTTATTTATTTCTTCTTTCAGAATTTGTTTATTTATTTTTATGGCTGACTCAGCCTGCCCTGAGGGCAGGGCTGGCGCAGCATGTGGTACCAAGGATCAAACCGCAGTCCCTGCAGCCGCCTAAGCTTTCCTAAGCAGGCGCTTTAGACCACTGAGCCATCCTGCGAGGCACCTTAAAAACTTTTTTTCTAATCTTTCTTTATTGTTTTTTGAGACATAGTCTTCATGTATAGCTGAGTCTGTTCTAGACTGTCCTAGAACTTGTGATCCTCCTGCCTCAGTCTTCTGAGTGCTGGGCTTACAGGGTTTGACATCACACTTGGAAGTTTTGAATATATTTCCTGATTCCAAATGAAAAGTTTTTGTGAGGGCTTTCGGATTAGCTCAGTGGTTTAAGCGCCTGCATAGGCCATCCTAGTCAGGCACAGAGGATGGCGGTTTGATCCCCAGACTTACCCTTCAGGCAGCCTGAGCAAGCAAAAAAGAAAAGCCTTTCTCCTGATCTTGTTTTCCTTTTGTTACTTGCTGAAACATAACCGGGCTGTGAAACTAAAATTCCATAGACAGACACACGCACCCTCTGTGCCGCCCCCATGCCTGGGCTTCGCCATCTTCGTTGCCCTCTGGTAGCAGCGGCACCCAGGAGGGTGGTGGAGGCTGAGGCCCTCCTTCTGGCCCCAGGGCTTCCCTGGCAGAGGTGCTGCAGACACTCACCAGCTCTGGACCCCATAGTGAACCCAGAGTTCCACAGAGCTGACCCTGTCTTGTCCTTCCACAAGGCCCATTTGCCAGATGTTTCAGTTTTTCCAGAGATGGAACACCCCCATGGCCCCTGCAGGAGCTAGAACTCAGGGCCTTCACACCAAGCTTGATCCCCACCCTTCTTTTAGGTGTTTGAGGCAGGGTCTCACTAAATCACTTAGTTGCCTAGGCTGGGCTTGGACTTGCGATTCTCTTGCCTCAGCCTACCAGAGTAGAGTGCAGGAATGACAGGCATGCCTGGCTACACTTGGCCAGAAATGTGCCCTCTTTAAGCAGGAAGGCTCCAGAAGCCCAGATGGAGCTGGGAGGTACTAGCAGTGCCTGAGGGTGAGGGGTATAGGCATTCACCAGAAGAGGTTTTCAGCTTGTCTGCAGGTTTGACCTGGGAAGGTTTCCTGACACGGGCACTGTGTGTGGATCCTGTCACTGCCTGTTCCTCCAGGGGCTCTATAGACAATGTGATCAGGGCTGTGTGTGGAGGTTACTGCAGTCACTGTGGGGAGGGGCCCTTCCTTCCCCTCCTCACTGGGACCTCTGCTCCCCCAGATCCAGGTGTTCTACACAGAGCACTTGCATCTGGATGAGGAGATCCGATACATCCTGGATGGCAGTGGGTACTTCGATGTCAGGGACAAGGAGGACAAATGGATCCGGATCTCCATGGAGAAGGGCGACATGATCACTCTCCCAGCCGGCATCTACCACCGCTTCACACTGGATGAGAAGGTAGCACTGTGTGCTGTGTCCTTTGTGTGGCAGGCAGTGGCCACGCTGCCCTGAGAGCAGTGACCACCACTGGGCCGCATGAAACCTGTGGCCTGAGAGCTGGGAAAGCCATAGGGCCCAGCCTCCCAGCTGCTGCTCTCAGGAGGGGCCACCAGCCCCAGGGCCCAGAGGGAGGGGCCTAAAGGCAGTGGACAGTGTTGCTCAGCTCTTTAGTTATCAGCATGTAGAGCGAGTCTGGGTGGCCAGGTTGGCAAGGAATTGGTCTGACCCTGCCTTGCCCCCTGCCCCCTGCCCCCTGCCCAAAGAGCTTTTCTGGGTCCTTCAGGCCATGGGTGTGAGGTGCTATAGGGTAGCCATGCTGTTCTTGTAATGAGGATTAGCACCAAACACAGAGAAAAGCGTTTTTTTTTTTTTTTTTTTTTTTTTTTAAACTTTATTCATTTAAATTATGGCTGACTCAGCCTGCCCTGGGGTTGGAGCTGGTGCAGCCTTTGGCATCAAACCATGGTCCCTGTGCTTGCCTAAGCTTGCTCAAGCAGGTGCTTTAGACCACAGAGCTATCTTGCCAGCCCAAGAAAAGACAGTCCTTATGTGCTGTTGATGTGATTTCAATAAATATGAGATTTATGTGAAACATTTTGGTTTCTGAGACAGGACCTTACTATGTAGATCAATCTAGCCTTAAACGTACTATATAACTTTTGCCTCAGCCTCTCAAGTGCGGAGATCATGGCCATGTGCTACCATGCCTGACCCCATTGCTAATTCTCAGGAGAGTATGACCCCTAGGACAGAGAGGATGGTGGTAAACAGCTGTGAAGCTGGGGTGGGGCCCACATGGATCTGTTAACCTCGTCCTGTAGTGGGGACAGACATACATGGGCTCTAGTCACCAGCCAGGCTACCTATGCCAGGTCCCCAGTGCAGCTACAGGAGCTCTTGACTGCCACGTGTAGGAAAGCTTTGGTGGTGCTGAGACCAGTGTCTGCTTCCTAGAACTACGTGAAGGCCATGCGGCTGTTTGTGGGTGAGCCAGTGTGGACAGCGTACAACCGGCCAGCGGAGCACTTCCCAGCCCGGGAGCAGTACGTGAAGTTCCTGGAGCAAACCTCATAGCTGCACCTGGAGCCCATTGCTGTGCACTGAGGCTGGGTTGTTCTTTTGCACAATTATCTGACCAGAATGTTTTTAAAGAAAGGAGCTCTACAGCTGATTGTTTACTCAGAAGCACCTGGGGATGCAAACATTACCATAATATCCACTAATGAATAAAGATGCGAGTGTGGAGCCCTGGATAGTACAGGTGCTGCAGTCTAACTCAGTACATGCTTTCACCAGGAGCAAGGCTTCTGGGCAGCGTTCAGGGTGTGACATCACTGCCAGAGGATGGTGGGACCAGCCAGATGCTGCTGCTCCTCCCAGGGCTATAGCTGGTGCTGGTGAGCTCCAGCTTCTCCTGTCCCTTCCTTGTTACAATAAAGTCATCGCCTTGGGCCAGCAAGATGGCTCAGTGGTCTAAAGCGCCTGCTGGGGAAAGTTAAGGCAAGCACTGCGACCACTCCTCGATCCCTGGCACCACATGCTGCGCACCCCCACCTCAGGGCAGGCAGAGCCAGCCATAACACAAACAAATAAATGAAGTTTAACAAAGTCATCGCCTTAACTCTATCCTTGTGGCTTGGAATTGCCTCTTTTGTTCTCGTAGGAACAGCATTAACACCACCAACACCACCACTTATACACACTTGGTATGCCCGTGCTTCATTTAGCTAATTATTAGCTGTGTTATCTGGTGTCTTGGTTACTTTTGATTCCTTGCTGGGGCAGAATACCTGACACCCAAAATAAAGGAAGGAAAAGTTTACTTAGCTCACAGTTTGTGGAAGTTTCAGTCTATACTCGGCTGGCTCCCAGGCAGAGTGGCACATGGCAGAGGGCAGCAGAAAATGGTGAGCAGAGGAGGAGCAGCAGCTGTGGCGTCTGCTAACCCTCTCTCTCCCTTCCACACTGACTGTGAAGACCAGAGCTCCTCCAAGGAAGTGGCTGTGGCTGCTTTGAAGGTCCGAGCT
Source organism: Myocastor coypus (assembly GCA_004027025.1). Lineage (NCBI taxonomy): Eukaryota > Metazoa > Chordata > Mammalia > Rodentia > Myocastoridae > Myocastor > Myocastor coypus. The sequence continues at coordinate 82,162 of PVJA010001623.1, read as the reverse complement.
CCTCTGAAGTTGCACAGCTGTGAAGATCAAGCTCCTTCAAGGAAGTGGCGGGCTAGCTGTTCTCAACCCCTTTATATACCCTTTGAGTGCTGAGTCACTGTGGACGGCCCTCCCTACCCCACCCCATGGGGCAGGGCCTCCACACCCCAGCCCAAGGAGCTGCTGAGCTGAAGCTGAGGTGACACAGTGTCAGCCACTACATCTGGGGTGAGCTTTCTAGGTTCTTTCACAGTGGAGCTCTTAAGGCAGTAGTAGCGAGCTGCTTGTGCCCAGGCTTGGGCTGTAGGGCTAGTGCAGGGCACACTGAGCACTAGTCTGGCTTGTAGGAGACCCTGGGTCTGGCCCACCTCTCTCACATGCAAACACCAATGCAGAGATGCAATTATGCCTAGTTTGCAACAATCATAAGGAAAACTTCCAGTCCACCAGGCTTGGAGGTGCATACCTGACGTCAGGAGTTCAAGGTAAGGGGCTGGGGAGATGGCTCAGTAGAGTAAGCACTTGCCTGGCAAACACAAGGACCTGAGATCAGTACCCAGTCACACACACACACACACACACACACACACAGTTCAAGGTAAGACAGAGCTCATAGCAAGACCTTAAAACAAAAACCCAAGGGCTGGTCAGATAGCACAACAGACTAAGACACCTGCTTCAGCAGAGCAGTCAGTGGCTGGGGTTTGGTTCCTGGGGTGCCATGCTGACTCCCCTCCTGGGGCACACTGAGACTGCGTTGAGACTCGGCATGGTGGCTCATGCCTGTAATCGCAGCATTTGGGAAGCAGCAAACAGGAGAACCACTAGGAGTCAGATCTACATTGTGACACCCTGTACTAAAAAAAAAAAATCCAAATCCTTGTTTTAGTAGTTTTCTAAGTATGTTTTTAAAAACTGGATGAAAATTCTTCCTATTAAAGTGCATACCAAAGCTGGGTATAGTAGCCCAAGATCTGTAATCCTAGCACTCCTGGGAGGTGAGGCAGGAGATTTACATCTTCCACCACTGCATGTTCAGCTTGTGTCTTAAGTTACTTTTTACTCGTTGCTGAGACAAATACCTGACACTCAAAATGAAGGAAGGAAAGGTTTATTTAGCTCACAATTTGTGGAGTTTTCAGTTCATACTCTGCTGGCTCCAAGACTGCAGAAAACAATGAGCAGAGGAGCAACAGCTGTGGCATCCATCAAGCCTCTCTTCCAAATTCTGTGCGCAGAGCTCTTACAAAGTGGTGTGACTTCGAAGATTAAGCTCTTCCAAAGATGAGGACTTCTCCAAGGAAGCAGGGTAGGGCTGGGCCAGGCAGGAAGCACACAGAGCCAGGCTGGGCTGATGGCTCAAAATCTTCAACTGGATACACCTTTTGTGCTGAGTCACTCTGGGGTGGCCCGTTTGGCCCTGGGGGTGGAACCAATCACATTGCAGGACAGGCCCTCTGCGCAGTGTAGGATGGGGCCCCCATAGCTGGAAACCAGCCAAGCCCATCCAGCCAAGCTTCCTCAAGTTGATACAATATCTCAACTACTACAGTTTGCTAAGACCAAAAGGTTCTGTGTTCAGTCCCTAGTACTGGGGGTCTGTAGGGGGGTGGGTAGTGGAAGCAGCCATATTACCTATCACCTCCACTTTGGCCTTGGGAGTGACACTGCAGGGCTGAGAGTGTAGCTTGGGCAGAGCTCTTAAGGGCTTGAGTTTGATCCCCAGCACTGAAAAAAAAAAAAAAAATAGAGCTACTGCTGGTACTAAAGTGGTACTTAGCACGTGACAGCGTAGAGCTGAGTCACAAAGCTCACTGGGTCTCAGGCTGTCCTACAGCTTGCAGCGCCATCCAGCAGATCCCTTCCAGGCCTTGTAAGCCGTGGCTTCAGGACTGCCTCTCCCAACTCCTGCCCATGCCACTGCCAGTGCTTATGGTCTCCAGTGCTCCCTCTGGCATGGCAGGCTCAGGAAACCAGCCAGCAGCAGGACACCATCTGAGTGCAGCTGTGATGGCGACAGTCGCACACAGCACCCAGGCAGGTGGAGCCACATGCCTGCCAGCCCTGCACGTGGTCCAGCTCCAGGTGTGCCTGGGTTGGTATTGTGCGAGCTGTGAATCATTAAAAAGACAGCTGACCAGCAATACACAGAAGGTGAAGGGCTAGCTGTATGGACTGTCCTTCCCAGTGCACGTGCATGGCAGAACTCAGAGCATCATGGGGGCATGGGAGAGGAACAGATGGGTGGATTCCTGGATAGGTGAACAGCCTACAGGCAGGCGTGGTGAGAGTGGGGGGGGGCGGATGGGGTCTGTGGGCAGCTACCACGGCAGTGACGGATGTGGCTTGTTCTACCAATTCACGATATTAAGTCCACATGTGTTCTGCAAGCCATTTTTCTGGCAACTGTTTTCTTCTGAAAGCTTATCATGTACCCAGTTGTAGGAACCTGGAGTAATTTAATGATTTACACAGTGAAAACTTAATGACAAAAATAAAATCCAGCCGGGCATGGTGCCATATGCCTGTAATCCCAGTACTTGGAAGGCTGAGGTGGGCAGATTGGTGCAAGTTCGAGACCAACCTGGGCTACAAAAGTGAGCTCAAGGTCAGCCTGAACAGTATAACGAGAGCCTGTCTCAAAAAGACAACAAAACAAAAAAACCCCACCAAAAACAAACAAAAATCCCCCCCCCCCAAACTGCACACATTATGTGAGAGGCAAGCAGCACTTGCTTTGAGGCTGGCTCTGCTGCTTTAAGGTCTCAAAATTTTTTGTCAACTGTGGAATTGCAAGATGTCAGCTTGGAAGCCAATTGGGTGTTCCCTCATGCTGGAATGTGTCAATAAAAAAATGTGAGAAACAAGTGTGACGTATGTTCCTAATATTCTGCTTCGAGAGGGTCTGCATTTTTCACTTAAGTCTTACCCAGGTGCCAGGTGCAGTGGCACAGCCTATAGTCCTAGCACTTGGAGGCTGTGGCAGGAAGATTATGGATTTGAGGCTGCAGCTCTAGTGACCCTGGGTTGACGCCCCAATGTGCATGTGTGTGCATGTGCCCATGCATGCACACGCGCGCGCACACACACACACACACACACACACAACACACAAAGTAAAGGATGCTCCCAGACACCAAGGGAATGGGCTTTATTGGTCCTGGCAGGCGTGCTTGGGGTGGGCAGCTAGGCCAGCTTGAGACACTGTGTGTTGAAGCTGTCGCCCTCCTTGCTGGCCACAGCCTCAAGCAGGCTCTGCTTCTTCTGCATGCTTCGTGAGGACTCCAGCTCGTACATGGTGGTGAGGTTGAAGAGCACACTCTCATGCAGGTAGTGCCTCGGGTCCTGCCGCACCATGGCCTCTAGCTGTCGCAGGGAGTCCTTGAGCTTGCCCAGGTACAGCAGGCACACGGCAGCATTGTTGTTGGCCTGTGGGAGAGAAGGCTGCTCAAGGTGTGCATCTATCCAGTCCAGGGTACACTGGGCCAACTTACTGTCTTTTTAAGTTACATAGTTCAAACTCTTCTTGAAATCATGATGACCCTCCTGCCTCAGCCTCCTGAGTTCTGGGATGACAGGTAGGTGCTACCATGCTGTTTGGTTTAGATTTTTCTTTCCTTTTTTGGCTACCAGGAACCGAACTCAGGACCTTGCATTTCCCAGCCAGCTGCTTATACCAATGAGCTATATCCCTGGTGTGGCTTAGGGTTTTGGAATACATATTTCTAGTATCTGCAAAGTGCTCAAAAGGCTGAAGGTCCCTTGGGGATCGTTTGTGGCCAGGCCTCTTACCACTGCATTGGTGGGGTCCAACCTCAGGATCTCTGTGAAGAACCGGTGGGCTTCTTCAAAGTTGTTTTGGCCGAGGTGCAGGAAGGCCCTGGAACACAGGAGACAGGCAGTGAGCCGGGCAGCAGGGTGCCTCACTCAACACCTTTCCTGGCTGCCCTGTCCTGGGCGGGGTCACCCTAAGGAGTGGATCCAGGGCTCAGTGAGGGCAGACACAGATGGCAGGGCCTTAATGCTGAGTTTCTAGGGCACCCATGTGCTTCTGGGGGTGCATTCCATTCCTGGGGATAGCCAAGGCCTGCAGGGTGTGGGAGAGACCTGAGTCCACTGTGAAGTACCTACCTGTTCATCAGAACCATGATTTTACCCTGCAGCCCATCCAGTTTCTGTGTGACTTTCTCAACTTCATGGAAATACTTCTCAGCTGTTTTTATGTCTCCAATCTGCTCAGATGGAACAATCCAGTCAGGTTAGTGGACAGAGCGAAAGGGATATTAAATACACTCCACAGCTCCATGCCATGGCCAGGCCAGGCCTGGCAGGAAAGCTGCAGTGATCATCCTGTGAAGAGGGCAGGAGCCACCAAAGGTTGGAGGGTGTCTCCTTCCGTCAGAACTCCAGCACATCGTAGGCCCACCTGCTCTAAGCATCTTACAGCAAGGAATCTGTCCTCTGAGATGAATCCTGGCACAGAGTTAAGTGAACATATAGCAACAGGCACAGTGGCCCCTTCATGTCACCCCAGTACTTGGGAGGCTGAGGCAGACTCTTCCTTTTATTTTCAGACAAGGTCTTGCTACACAATTCAGAAAATTCACTGTGTAGCTTTTGCTGGCCCAGAGCTCGCAACAGTTCTCCTACTTCAGCCTCCTGATTTGCTGGAATGACAGGCGTGTGTCACCATACCTGGTACCTACCCATCTTCCTAAGGAATTAACCCAGGGTCTTTGCCCTAAACTATATCCCTGGCCCTTTTTATTCACTTATTTTAGAAACATGGATTTGCTAAGGGCTCCAACTTGCCCATCTGCCTCTGCCTCCTTGAGTACTGGGATCACAGTTATGCTCTGCCCCAGTTAACGCAGTCGAGGCTTTTCTAACTATACTGGGACTTTCTAAAGTGCTCTACATGGGTGCGTCTCCAGTTTTCGACCAAGTCCCTGGCTTCCTGGTGCTCAAGCCAGGGGAAGCCACAGCAGCAGCCCACACTTTGGGAAGTGAAGTATCTGCCCCATGGTCCTGTGCTCCCAGAGTCCCCTGCCCACAGACCAGGCAGCTGTGTACCTGGAGGAGGATGCGGCCAATGCCGCTCAGCAGCTGAGGCTCCTGCTTGGGATAGTACTGGATAACAGCACGGTAGGCGTCCACAGCCAGCACATATTCCTGCATAACAGGCACAGTACAACTGTCACGGGCATGCATGCTGCAGGGATACTTGTCTCTGGAGCTATTAGGACAACAGGGCTGGGCAAGACTCATGCCTGCTGACCATGGGAGCGCTGGGGCTTAGCACTCTTGTTACTGGGGGGCCAAGGCAGGTGGGGGCACCCATATGGCATTTTCTAGCTATCAGAAACCTAAGTGGGGAGGTGACAGGCATGGCAGGCTGGGGCTAAGGGTCTCCTGGGTGAGTGCACCTCACAGTGCATCATGCAGATGCAGGGAGCTGGGACAGATGAGTGAATTTCTTATCATTGAAAAAGCCAAATGGATACTGCCTTTGCTGTAAGCGATGCTGTCCAAATAGTTGAATGGTTTTAAGCTCTGTTTAGCCGTGTACCTAATTAAAGGACCCCCACGGGTGCAATACTGCGAGGGTTCGAGAGAGGGCAGCAGTATGCACGTGCTTGGACCGACTTTCCCGTGGCATTTTTCACTCCTGTCACTGCAAATGCAGCAGCAGCCATAGTAAAAGCATCTCTGAAAGAACTTCGGTTCTGTTCTGAGCCACAATAGGGACAGACCTTAAGATCGGTGCCTGGGGTTATCCCTGCTGCCCTACAACCAGGAAGAGCATTGTCTCTATAATTGCCCATGAACACATCAGCCAGCAGGCAGCTCCCCTCCCAAGGGCTTTGGCCTATGATTCATAAGACTCCTCATGAGCTCTGTCATTTGTCTTTCTTCTCTGTCTTGCAACTTGAAGTCAGTCAGCTGCAGAGGTGGGGGTTGGGTAGGGTCGGCCCTGGGGAAACATATAGGGTGCTCTGGAGGGCAGTGCAGGCTGCAGTGCAAGATGCCCAGGCCTGAGGGCGAAGGGGAGTGAGCGCCCCTCTGGGCTGTAGCTCTGTCCTCTTTGGAGACAGCCTAGATGCACAGAGGGAAGAACAACTGCCTTTTGCTTTATCTAGTGTGCTGAAAGCCGAGGAGAGAGGGCAGATGAACGTCGGCACTGGGGATTTCTGAGGCTTCACGCCCTCCTCTGGGGGCTGCCTCAAGGTCATGGAGTGAGCAGGCACCAAGACAGGCCTGGGGCAACTGCTGCTGTCTCTGCGCCTTGAGGCCTCTGAAAGGCTGCAAGGGAGCCTACTCCCACGGCACTGGCACACAGCGGCTCAGAATGACCTTGGGCAGCTCAGGAGCTGGAAGTGGGAGGAACTGTGCTTCGTGTAGCAGCCTGGAGGTGTGGCCTGCTGCAATGTTGTGGGATTCCTGTAGGGTCATCAATGCTGCTGCTGGTGCCAGTGCCACTGCCCAGGAAGGGCATGCAGAAGAAAGGGGCCTGAGCCCTGGCTCCGAGGCTGGTGGGCTGCTGGGATGGAGATAAAAATCACAAGGGCGGGGGAGAAGAAGGGGAGGACCCACCCTCCTGAGCCAGGGAAAAAATAAGGTGCCTTTTTGGAGGGTCCATGGGCTGTTCTAATCAAATCCTTTAGAACACACTTGCTCCTATGTGGGACATGGTGCTGTGAACCCCACTTGCTGTCTGAACACCAAGCAGCCGCAGGGTCACTGGGCTCTCCAGGCTCAGCCCACCCTGGCCTCCAGGGATACTGTGCTGGTGCCCACACCTACCTTCATGAGGAGTAGGCAGTTGGCTGTGGAGTACAGCACGCGGCCCAGGCGCGCCCGCCACAGCTGCACGGAGGCTGTGGGGAGAGGGTGGATGTGGGTAAGCTGGGATGCCCTGCTCTGCCAGGCCAACTCAGAATGAGAATCTGCAGGACTCTGGAAGGACTGAGGGTGACAGGGGAGTCCTGGTACCGGCCTGGACTCTATGGTGTACAAAGTGAGGGCAAAGTGGTGTGTGGCACCCCAGGACCTCCTGAGCCCCATTGCCTGATCTGAACATGGGCTAAGCATTTCTCCACCAGATAGGCCCCTAGAGTCAGAGGCTCCTGTAGGCAGAACATGTGGTCCTAGTGACCCTGGCTCAGCTCCCTTTAATTCAGCAATGTACCCAGTACTCTCCAAAGACCAAAGTGCTTTTGAACCCAGGCTCCTTTGGGGCCACTGAGCAGGTAGCTCAGCCCTCTGCTCCCTCCTGGGGTGTTTGGCTACTAGCCATCACCTGCTGACCCCAAGCCTTTGAGGCTCACCCCTTCCACTGCTCCCTGGGGTCTGATAAGAGTCCCCAGCACCTGCTGGGCAAGGGTAGCTGACTGATCTGAGTACATCAGGATAGCTCTGGGTTGAAAACTGAGCTCACTTCAGGATTTATGCTTTGTTAAAAATGAGGCTGTAGACCAGAAGGGTGGAGGTGTTACCTGACTCCAGTGGTTCTGTGTCTTGGGTGTGTCTGCTCCTTTAAGAGGGACCTGAGCATAAGCCAGGTAGGTTACACAGCCTGCCACCCTAGCTGGGAGGCTGAGGCAGGAGGACTGACATGAGTTTGAGGCCAACCTGGTCTCTACAGTGAGTTCGAGACAAAACCAGCATGAAATTCAGTTAGACCCTGTGTCAAAGCCAAAAATGAAAAAACAGAGGGACTTGATCCGGACTCAGGCCAATTCAGGAAGTGGTATGAAGGGACAGGTCCACCGCACCTCAGCTCCCCATCTTTGGGACACCCTGCCCTGTGTCACTGAAAGTCAAGGAGGGGGTGGGAACACAGAGGCGCCCAGGTTCTGGCAGTTCACTCTGTACCAGATACACACAGTGCACACCCACACCCCTTCCCAACCTCACATGCCTCCAGACCAGGGCTTGCATGGGCTCTTGAAGCCCCAGGGAGAGGACCCAGCGGCCCCATCCTGCATGCTGCCCTGCCGTCCAGCATCCTGCTGAGTGGAACCCCATCTGTCCCAGTACACATCCTGCCCTTAGGATTTACCAGGCAGGACTGGAGCTGGGAGGAGGTGTCAGACACAGGTCTGGGGACAATGCTCGAAGGGAGAGCAGGGAACCCTGGAGGTTGGAGGTTCAGAGCCCTCCCCTTGATGCTGTTGGAGAACTTCATTCCCAAGGGCCTATGTGGATGGTATCTGGAGGCGAGGCCTCAGAGCAGTGAAGTGCTGAGCTGTCATGTGGTGGCATTAATGGTTTTTCTAAGAGAGGGAGAACTCCTGTGACACCTTCTAGGTCAGGAGGCAGCAACAGGGCTCACCAGAACCCCTGCTGCAAAACAAACCTGTTCTTGACAGATTTCCTGCCTCAGGCAGTGGAAGAGAATGGGTGCACAGAGCACCCTTCTCAGAGCAGCCCGCTGCCCTGCAGCCTGTGGCTACATCTCCCACCACTCCATGGCCTCTGTGTCCAACCCAGTCCCCCCACCATAGTTCTTCCAGACCTGTCCCTATGACCCCTGGGAAAAGCACTCTGGCTCCCCAAAGTGTGGCCACCAGGCAGGTCTCCCGGGGAAGGGAGCTGGGAGCCACCTCATGAGTTGGTGGTACTCTGCAGGGGAAGGAGCCAGAGGCTGAGCACGGGACACCCACCTGCCTGCCACCAGCTCACCTTGCCTGCTCTCCAAGGTGATGCTGCTCAGGCCCCCATCTTCGGCCAGGCCCTGTTCCAGGTTTGCCAGGATCTGTGTTCCCCGGATACAATGGTTACCAGTGAGAAACATCCTCATGTCCAGACTTCTTCCTAATACTGCCCAGGGACTGCATGCTTCTCTGGATGGAGAACAGGCTGCCAGAGAATGTCTGCCTAGACAGACACATGTTCCACACTGTGATGACTTCTTCTTGAAGTCACAGTGCAAGCACAGGCTCTGCTTTCCAGTGGAGAGGGGGCTGAACTTGGGTTTACAATACTCACAATGTATCCCCAAGAGCCAAGTGTAGTGATACACATCTGTAATCTCCACAGCTGGGATACTAAGGCAGAAGGATCACTTTAACTTGAAGCCCAGCCTGGGCTACATAGTGAGTTCAAGGCCAGCCTGAACTATACAGTGAGACCATATTTCAAAACACCAAAAGAAAAATAAAAATTCCCTAAGCACCCCAGACACCGCATACGGGGAACATGTGGTTTTGAGAAAAGCATCAAGCATGCTCACATGACGACGATCACTAACTTCTGTGGAAACACCAGGCACCTTCCGGCAGGGCATCAGAAGGCTGCATGGCCTTTCTTAGTGTCCCCAGAGAAGAGGATGCAGCTGTCACTTTACCTAGCTTTTTTTCCCTGGGTTAATGACTTCTGGTTGTTTTCTCTGTTTTGGTTTTCCTTGCGAAGCCACTGTAATGTAAGTAACTTTTCCTTTTGGGGGTGGGGACAAGATGAGGTGAAAAGGTCTTGAGAGGAAAAAGGGTATTTGCTAGGGAGAAAAATGGAGGCAGGACTAGTTCTGGGACGACTACCTCTGGGCCACAGCCTGGTCACCTGCAGGTGACACTCCAGGCCTGCGAGGCACATGTGGGCTCAACACTGTGACCATGGGGACCCCAGCTGCCTTAAGCCAGGCTGAGGGACAGCAGCTGCTTTGCCGTCGGACAAGGAATCACGCAAGCAGACAGGGCCTGGGAAGACAGTCCCGGGGCTGTTGTGAGATTCCTTCAGTGAAGGGAGTCCAGAAAGAACGAGGAGATGGGACAAGGGAACAGTTGTGGTCAAGAATGGGGCCCAGGCTCAAGAGGTTGGTGACCTCAGGCAAAGGGAAAGCACAAGGGACCTCAGAGTGAACCCACTGCAGTGGGCGACCTCCTGAGGCCAGGGATGAAATCCAGAGTGCAGAGACAGCGGCAGAGTGGGAGCGAGAATCTGGACAAGCTCGGGAGGCTTGCAGGCTGCAGTGGAGTCCTTCAGGGGCTCCCCAGTAGGGTGCCTTACAATAAGTGGGCTGGGAAGCAACTCTGTCTTGCTTGGAAGTGGACTGAGGAAGTGGGGCTTGGGAAAGCTAGAGTTGTAGGTGGAAGAGGGAGCTGGAGGGATGGGCTACACCCCAACGATACAAGCAGGTGCCAGTACCATCTACGGCTGGGGAAGGAGACCCATCAGTCAAAATAAAAGCCTGGTGGTGTTCTGTCCAAGGAGAAAATGAGATGCCTCGGATGAATACGCCAGCTGGCTGACTCCATATATATCCAGTACCACTTGCTCCCAGCAGTACTGAAAGGGCCCTTCCTATTTAAAGGACCCAAGTCCTCCTTCTGCTCACTGTGCAGCTATCCAGGCAGAGAAGCAGGTGTCCTAACCAGAGAACACACGCTTCTGGCCCAGGCCCCTTCCACAGGAGGCCAAAAGGAAGGGGCCCTCACCATTGGCCCCCTGGGGACTGGACCCTTCTGGTAGCATTATTCACAATCTGGGAGTCGGGCCCTGGGGCCCTGCTGAGCTCTGTCCAGTCACACTGGCTGGGAAACATAACCTTGTGCTCCTCATTGTGGGAGCTCCTGAAGGCCACTGCATGGGTTGCTCTGCACCCTCCCAGCTGTACCTTTTCCTCAGCTCCTGGGCCTGTGTCACTGTAGGCAGGGCAAGCACAGGGTCCCAGTGCAGACACCCAGAGTGAAGGGAGGTCGAGGCCATGCATGGCAAGGCTCTCTATCCTTCATTTCCCCCAGTGTCACCAGTGTGGTGCCATGGTGTAACTGCTGCAGACCTTGGGCCTTGGCATCAGTGTCACGAGTCAGGGCTGTGACAGTATGTCAATGCTGTGGCTGCAGATAGGTGGCCATGGGTGCATGTGCAGGCACGTGTGTAGTGCATGAGTTGCATGATTACTGCATACATAGGCCTATGTGTAGACAAGTGCATGCTCACACAGGCTACTTTATAGGAAGCAAACAGCCTCGCTTTTAGTCAACTGAGAGTCTAAGGAATGAGGGTTTCAGGAATGGACTCTGGCTGTACCAACAACCACCCTCCCACCCTGAGAGCCTCCAGCAGGAGCAGCAATGCCCCGGCTACCAAGTTGTGTGCCTCAGGCCTGGGGGAGGAAGTGCCAGGGCTGCTGGGGAGGGAGTGTGGGCAGCGTGGCTGTGCAGGGCAGGGGGCTGATGCAGGTCACTCACCTGGCTGCAGACAGTCTTAACTCCATGTAGTCTGTCCAGTGACTCCTGAGGATTGCCCAGGTACTGCTGCAGCTCTGCATGCAGGATGCGCATGGAGAAGGGTACCATGGAGCCTGGAAATGAATTGCAGCCTCATCAGTTGTCTGCAGGTCCCCACACAGGAAAGGAAATGTTGTGTGATACACAAAAGTCAACTGGGTTTCTAAATACCAACAACTAACAATTCAAATCGAGAGCAGGGTACCATTCACATTGGCACCAAAACAAAACACCGAGGTATAAATCTTAAAGACAGAACAAGAGAATGAAGTCTTGCAGTGAAAGAAAGAAAGCAAAGGTCTGGGTGGTCAGACAGACATCCCATGTTCATAGATGGAAGACTTGAGGGTGCTAAGAAGTCGCTTTATCAGGACTTAAGGGTACAGATTCCATGCAATCTGTCACAATCCCAGCAAGTGGTTGGCTGTGGATATCGACATGCTGATTCCAAAGTTTATAAGAGGAGGGAAAGGATCAAGAGCCGGGCTGCCTCCTGTGACCCCAAACAACCTGCACTCAGCCCTCACTGCAAGAGGGTGCTCGAAGAGGGAGTTCGGAGCAGCAGCTCAGAGGATGGTGCTGGGGCCGAGGTCCAACGAGTTGCTTTGCAGGGGTGTAGCATGGCTGCTGGGACTCACCAGGACTCCAAGAGCACAACGCTGCCGCTCTCTCACATAAAGAGACAGCTTGGTGACTATACGCTATTCGTCGTATGTCTTGTTATAAATCCTCTGACTGGGTAAAAATTGTGCCCGATATTTAAATGAATTATTTTAAAGCTCATTCATAAAAGTTATTTATTTGTTTGTGTTGCTGTAACCTCCTTTTTAAAGCACATTTTAATGACTTGCTTTGCTTATATATTGCAAGCCAAAATGAAATGAATAAATCAAATTCTTAACGTTTATGCTTGTTGCTCCACAGAATGCAAAGAAAAATTAGAAAACATGCAGCATATTATTGTGGATGGGTGCTTGCACACTTCAGCGAAAACATATGTATGATTTGTGTCCATTTCCTAATTTGAATTAGCTGCTTAATGATGCATTGGTGCCATCTTCTCTCCATCCGTCCCCTGTGCAGATTCATTTTGGACCTTGCTGTCCTTGCATCCTGGGAGTAAATGGCCAAGAAAGCATGGCAGCCGGCGGTGTGCCTGGATGCAGAAGGGGACAGCTGCTCTTCAGGGCTGATCAGAGCCACTCCCTCCCAGAAGACCCCGTGCAGGAGCCTGTGGGATCCAGATAGAGGCTGGTTTCTAACCACAAATACTGGTCTCATGGCCTCAGAGAAAAACAGAAGATGTTGGTTGTTTAGGAACTCAACACAGGGTAAAGTAGTGGATCTAGCAGACGTTCCAGCCAGTTTCACACTGTTGACGTGTGACGTCACTCCATCTTCACACCAACGCAGGAGGAGAGTGGGTCAGATCCCTGCTTTGCTCACAAGGGTGCTGAGCACAGAGCCATAGCTAACTTGTCCACAGTAGCACAGCGACTCAGCAGGAGCCAAGACGTGGCCAGGCAAAGTCTGAACAAAGGGCTCAACTCCCAGGACAGGAGAAGCAGGCCAGGAAGGATCTCTCCCCAACAAGATCCTCTGTGAGATCATCCTCCCCTGGCCTACCAGACCCTGCTCTGCAGTCTGCCTGCCCTCCCTCCAGCCCCACATCCTGCCCCTGTCCCGAAACCAGCCTAATGGCTATGGCTGTGACCCTCTTATGGGCCACAACCAAGTTTAAAAATCAGAATAGAAATGAGCAAGAAACACTGTCATGCTCTCACTGTGGGGTACAGGAGGAAGTATGCAGCCTCCACCTCCATGGCATGCCAGCGCATGCTACGGTCCTCACAGGTGCCCCAGCGGTGGCACCTCAGGGACCCAGAAAGACTCCCAGGTCAGAGTGTATAAAGCAGAGATTTCATATTCTAAGTTTGGATCACGAAAACTGAGGATCTCTGAGCCTGCATCAATCCAAGCAGAGCAGGACAAAACACAGAGATCCCGACATCACACTCCTGTGCCTCACCCCTGCGCCCCGGGTACACGTGCGGGTAGTACTCATAGTACAGGTCTGGCTGGTCCAGATTCCCGAAGGGCTCGAACTCCATCTCTGCATTCTGGAAGAGACCCAGCTTCACAAGCAGTGCCAGTCTTACAAACCAAAGCTGAAACACAAAGCAAGAGGTTATATCCTGGAGTCTGTTGAGAACTTCTTTTTCCGTATTCATTTGCTTTCAGGCCTTATTTCAGATGCTCACTGTGGAGCTGTTTTTGGTCATTTGCCTAAAGACACTATGGATGGGGAGAGGGTACAACTGTGTGAGCTGTGCAAGGGGCGACACCAAAGGACAGCGGTCTGCAGGCCACTTGTTAAGCTGGGGCCATGACACAGTGAGCAGTGCCTGTGTACATGCAGCCATGACACCGCAAGCATGGCAGCTGCCACATGGACACTCTCAGCAAAGTGCTGTGACTCAGTTAATGATGTTAGGCTGAGCAGTCCGGGCACAGAGAGACAAATCCTGCTTGATCTTACTTTGCAGTGGAAGATAAACATTTGCATCCACAGCATTCAATGAATCTAAACAGCAGACAGCTGCGCCTCCAGGCAGTCTCTAGGGTGCCCAACAGAAAGGAATCTCCCTGCTACCCTCTGGTCATACCCATCTGCAGGAGGGAGGAAGGGCAGGTGATGGGCACCCTGAGGCCTTGCTACAGGGCTGCACTGAGCCCATGGCTCTGCAGGGCACTGGGAGACTGCAGTTCAGGCAGGCAGGAGGAACACACAAATGATCAGGATCCAATTCAGTATATGAAAATCCCTCATTTGTTCTAAGATTGTCCTAACTGACACCTAAGGCTGTGGTCCCCAAATTATGCTAAACCATGTAAAACTCCAGCGACCCTGGGTATGAGTTCTGACCTGCAGTGAGTCTGTTGTGTGGCTGGTGGGCAGCCCGCTCTTGCCATAGCCCTGGCCATGGGCTGTGAGGAGGCGTCCGCATAGATCCACTGCAGCTCTCCAGTTCCTGCAGTTCTGCAAGACACAAACGCAATCATCACACATGTGTGCGCATTTGCCCTGCAGAAGTGCTCCCCCCCACCATCTGGAGTCACAGCAAGGTCAGGAGCCAGCTGACTGGCTGGCACGAAGGACAGTGTCACTTGTCACTGCTGTGTTCATGATTGTACAGTGAGTGTCGAGCGCAAGGTCCAGCTGGAGATGATCAGAACACAGCAAAAATTTTTTGTTTGTTTGTTTTTTTCTACTTATTTTTTTCTTGTTTCAGAACCCTTATTTGTTTATTCACTCATTTTTATGGCCGGCTCAGCCCATCCCGAGAGCAGGGCTCAGCCCATCCCGAGAGCAGGGCTGGCACAGGATGTGGTGCCGGGGATTGAACCGCGGTCCTTAAAGCCACCCAAGCTTTCCCAAGCACGCGCTTTAGAACACTGAGCCATCCTGCCGGGCCCCTGTTTGTTTTTGTTTTTAAAGACACCGTCTCAGGGACAGGGAGGCTCAGGGGCACAAGTGCCTGCCTGGTAAGTGCAAGGTCCTGAGTTCAATCCCCAGTTCTGCTAAATACATACATACATACATACATACATACATACATACATACATACGTACGTACGTACAGGGCTGGTGAGATAGCTCAGAGGTCTAAAGCGCCTGTTTTGGCAAGCCTAGGCAACCACAGGGACTGTGGTTTGATCCCTGGCACCACATGCTGCGCCAGCCACACCCCCTGGGCAGGCTGAGCCAGCCATAACATAAATAAGTAAATAAATGAAGTGTTTTATTTTTATTTTTATTTTTTTTAAGACAGGGTCTTGCTCTGTAACCCAGGCTGGCCTCAAACTTGAGGCGATCCTCCTACCTCAGCCTCTGGAGTGCTGGGATCACAGGCACGCACTATCCTGATTGTTGGATCGCAGCAACATTAATGATGAACACTTGATGCGCAGAACACAGCCAGAGGGTTCTTAGCAGAAAGTTCCCCTTGCCCCGACCAGCTAAGACTGAGTTCCTGGATGCTAGGATTTCTCCTGTCCATTTACAACAAGAAAATTTTATGTGTGCTGGGTCTATTGTTTTGTATCTGGAAAATCTGCGCGGACTATTTTTTTTTTTTGTCTTTTTGAGACAGGGTCTCGCTATGCAGTTGAGGCTGGTCCTGCGCTCACTTTTGTAGCCCAGGCTGGTCTCAAACTCGCACCAATCCTCCTGCCTCAGCCTCCCTAGTGCTGGGATTACAGGCGTGAGCCACCACGCCCGGCTATCTGCGCGGACTATTAAGTAACGGGGTTCAGCTTTTCAACATCACTCTATTTTATCAAGAGCAAGGGGCTGGGGAGATAGCTCCAAGGCACAAGCACCTGCTGGGCAAGTGCAAGGTTGTGAGTTTGAACCCCGGTCCTGCAAAAAAAAAGCAAAATCAAGGGCAGGATGGCTCAGTGGTCTAAAGTGCCTGCTTAGGAAAGCTTGGGCGGCTGCAGGGACCGCGGTTCGATCCCCGGCACCACATGCTGCGCCAGCCCTGCCCTCAGGGCAGGCTGAGCTGGCCATAAAAATAAAAAAACAAACAAAAGTTCTGAAACAAGAAAATAAAATAAAATAAAACAAAGAATTCTTAAGGAAAGCTTGAAACAAAATTTGAAAAAAAAAAGAGCAAAATTAAGGAGCTGTGTGAAGGCGACTGGTCACCTACAAATAAGATGATATCAGGAAGAACCAGGAAGAAAGAGAGAAGTGGCTATGTGCCTCATGTGGTCCGTGTTGAACAGGGCCCTTACTATAGAGGTTCTCTGAGTACCAGTTTTGTGCAGTATCACTGCCAATAGGTTTTATCAGAGGCACAATTATTGCTAATTGAAAGCTTCACCTGCTAACCTACCCAGAAGAGACTACCAGGCTTGGTGGGCAAAGTGGTACCAGGGCTCCTCACCTGCTGGGTCCCAGGAAGACAGGGAAAATTAGAGGTCAGACAGGCTGACAGAGGCAGGACCTCCAGGAAGAGGGCGCCACATGCCAGAGGCTATTTCATGCCTTTCCACACATGGACTCTCACCATGTTAGTGCCTCTGAGTTTTCTAAGTATTGAGGTCCCAGAGAACAGGCCCCATGAGGAGACAGCGATCCTTAGCTTTCATGAAAGGAGTGCTGTGCTCCTGAGGTGGGATTCCTGGGTGGGAGCACAGGGGGTGGACAGCTTCCCTGCCCTTTAGAGACTCCAGAGTTACAGATCAGAGGTTACCAGGATTGGCTCCCGGGGACACACACACACCCACACCTCACAGATACTGAGCTGGTCTGAGGGCAGCAAAGCACTGCTAGCATTCTTAGGGTTTCTTTAAATGCCCCTGGTTATTCCCAGGGTGGTTTTAAAGGAAAGTTTGTTTTCCAGAGTCACTGGTTTATATGGACATGTGACACATGGAATCAGAACACTGGGACTAGATTTTACTCCCTTCAGGGTTCCTTCTTCTCCCTCGTCACCAGCCCTCACCTTCCTCCTCTCCCCCTGCTTGTAGAGGCAGTAACTCATCCCAGGAAGGATCAATCGATTCTCTAGTTATATGAAATCTTTGTTTTCTGAAATGGCATGGCTCCATTCTTATTTCTATCTTATTCTTCCAATTGGGATCTATAACGTTCAGAGCTCTTGCATTTGGAAGCTAGAAGGGCCCAGACTGTGAAACAGTGTCTTGGTCTCACTGTTTTTGTTTTTTAAGTTAAAGCTATATGAAGCTTGTGGATTAAACAATACATTTCTAAATTAAAAAAGAAAAAAAGGCCGGGCGTGGTGGCGCATGCCTGTAATCCCAGCACTTGGGAGGCTGAGGCAGGAGGACTGGTGTGAGTATGAGGCCAGCCTGGGCTACAAAAGTGAGCTCAAGGCCAGCCTCAACTGCACTGCGAGACCCTGTCTCAAAAAGACAAAAAAAAAAAAAGATAGAAAGACAGAACAAAGCCTGGCGTGGTGAGGCGTGCTGGTCATCCCTGTGGTCTGGGAGGCTGAGGGAGGAGGGCTGTGAGTTCAAGCCCAGCCTAGCCAACTGAATGCCTTGGTTTCAATCCCTACGGCTGATAAAAAGAGAAACTAAACAGTGCAAGTACGCACGTGCGCGCGCGCGCGCGCACACACACACACACACACACACACCCTCAACTCCTCCCAAGTACCTCCCCCTAGTGTGAATCTTAGGTCACAGCGCCCTCTGCAAGGACCAGCACCTCCCTCCCTCCTCGGGGCAGGAGCACCCTGCTCTGCAGCCACACTGCCTGGTTGCCTGGCATGGGGTGTGTGGCTCTCCAGCCTGCCCCTGCCCAGCTGTGTGTGCTCAGCTGCCCTGGGCCACTGCTTTCTGGGGTGACCGACGGCTGTCGCAGGGACGTGTACTTGCAGGAGTGTTCACCTACAAAGAGCACTGGCTGCCTCTGGGGCTGGTGATGATGAAGGGAACTGTATGAGCTGCAAACGCAGATGCCTGCTTGGAGCGCTCTCTGCAAGCGCTTCCGGAAGCTGCCCTCTTCTGGGTGACAGCTAGGCGCTTACACAATGCAGCTGGGTTCTCGGCCCCTGCAGCTGTCCCCAGACCTTGCTGTTCACAGGCACAGGGCCTGTGGGCTTCCCCAGAAAGTCTGCAAACCAGAGATCAACCCTGAGGACAGGACCTGTACCACGCTCCTCTAAATTGTCCAGACTCCAGTGATAGGGTGCCAAGGAATGTAGGACTTCTGTGTTCTGGTTGGCAGCTCAGAAGTATTTTTAGACTGGTTAGGATAATTTACTTAAAATGATCCTCAAATGCTTTCTGCAGTCTAAATTCAAAGCGGTAACTGCCTTACGTAATGCAAGTGGCTATGTATACTCTCTTTGAATTGTAAATGTGTGGAGAAAGATCTGCTGCCTAGTGCGGACCAGCTCTGTATCCAAGTCCCAGCAGACCCCGCTCCCTGGTCGCACGCTCCGGCTTCACCTGGGTGGAGCTCGGTCTCAGCAGACCCAGGTGGCCATCCTGCTGGACATGCCAACCCCAAGGATGAGGGCAAGGATGGGCAGACACAGCTCACGCGAGTCAGAGGTCAGGGATCCTCAAGGAGGAAACAGTGGCCGAATTCAGGAGTGAGGGTAGGGGACAGGGTGGGAAGGATGGGGGGCAAGGCTGGACATGCGGCTGACAGCAGGGTGGCTGCACAAGGCCCGGATGAGCAGGAGGCCAGACCCTGCCTGCACACGGGCTACCAAGGATGCGACTGCAGCAGGGCCTCCCATCATGGTTTGAAAGCTTCAGGCTTCCAGCTTGCAGTGATTGAGGCTAAGAAGGGCAGGCAGGATATTCCATAGCCCAGGCCAGTGACCTCATGCAGCAGAAGAGAGACAGTTCAGCATAGAGACAGAGATGTGAGGCCCTGCACTGAGCCCCTGAGCCCAGCAGTGTCAGTGTGGGCATGTGGGGCTTTGTCTGGCAGGCTTGCTCAGCATTGTTGCAGGAGGGCTGCAGTCTGGACCCATCAGGACCGGGGATACCAACCAGGGTTTGCTTGCAATGGAACAATGAAAGAGTGAGTGGTTTGGGGTGGTAACAAAAGCTCTTTTGTAACTTGGACCATGGAAACCATGCTGGGTAAAGAAAGAAGTGGAGAAGTCAGGTGTCGGCACCCAGGAAGGTTGATTAGTGAGTTGGCTGGGGCCCAGCAGCAGGCAGATGCAAGACTCCATGGGACAGAGCAGTGGCTGGGGAAGGTAAGGATAAGTAGGGGCTCACAGGAAGTGAGGAGCTGGGGGGGACCACAAGGCTGTGAGAGTGGGCCCAGAAGAAGAGATCATGCCCACACAGGAGATGCCAGTGGAGGCTGAGGGTCCTGGTGCTAGCCAGGCACCCCCACCTGCAAGTCCTTGGGCAAGGGTGCAGGTGAGGGAGGGCTGGGAGGGCCGGCCCACATCATCATGCCGATGTACACTAGCCCTTACCAGCTGTGGGTTCCTGACTGGGATGAGACTGGCAGGCTGGATGTGGAGATGGAAGGACATCAAACGGCACACAGGGAGGATGGCAGCCGAGGACAGAGCCTGCTGGCCGCACAATACCCATGTGCTGGGGAGAGGATGTGTGGGCATTGTCCTTGATGCAGGGAAGGAGGAAGGAGCGGTGGGCCCAGCAGTGGTGTTGTGGGGACCTTTCACACAGCAGCTTGGTCCTGCAGCAGCAGCGGAAGGGCAGAAGACCGGCATGGAGGAGAAAGCAAGTGCACTCTCATGGGCAGCCTAACAGGTACCCATGAACATGCACTGGTCTGCGTCCTTATTTTTTTTTAATTTTTTTTTCTCTTTTTTGAGACAAGGTCTCGCTATGCAGTTCAGGCTGGCCTTGAGCTCACTTTGGTAGCCCAGGCTGGTCGAACTCGGCAACAATCCTCCTGCCTCAACCTCCCAAGTGCTGGGATTACAGGCGTGCGCCACCACACCCAGCTCTTTTTTAATTTTAATTTTTTTTTCTTGTTTCAGAACTTTTGTTTGTTTATTTATTTTTATGGCTGGCTCAGCCTGCCCTGAGGGCAGGGCTGGCGCAGCATGCGGTGCTGGGGATCGAACCACAGTCCCTGCAGCCACCTGCAGGCGCTTTAGACCACTCAGCCATCCTGCCAAGCCCCTCACATATGTCTTTAGAATGTGATTGTTAGTAACAGGCAACACAGCAGGACCAACACGGGCATCCTTCTCAATGTGCCCCTGTTCGGGCTATCTGAAAAAGTGCCTGCTTTGTAAAAATCTGAGCTGCTCACTCCCAGGAGAGCACATGGCAGAGCTATGGGTGCCCTGGACCAAGGGACACCCTAGTGTGCTGTCCAAAAGCTCCAGGTCAGGGATTCCAGGATAGTTCCGGAATGTGCCAATACTGTACATCATCCCTGCACCCCTTCAGGAAGAAAGAAATCCACAGCCCTGTGCTTTTGCACCCAGGATGCAACTTCCAAAGATCACAGCAGTACCTGAAGTGGGAACTCCTGCAGAGCAATCCACGAGAATGCCGGCGAGAGGTCAACAGAGTAAGCCAGCCCACAGTTCTCACAGACAAAATTTTAGACAGAAAAGTTATGAACAAGAATTGTCAACACCACAAGCCGGGATGGTAGCAAATGCCCATAATCCAGCACTCAGAAGATGAGGCAAGAGTTTGAGGCCAGCCTAATCTACACTGCAAGATTAAGTAATACCTGTGACCTCAGGGGTTTCCCGTCTCTCTTCTGGATAACCCTGGGATGAACGCTGCTCTTGGCATACATCAGGCACTTACTAGGGGTGCAGAACTGTCTGCCTTCCTTTCCTTATTTTCATCACTATACAAGTCTCCTGTAGGCCTAGAACCCACAGCTCATCTGAGTCCTTTCCTCACTAACTTCCTCATCTGCTCCGTGTGAAATGCAAGCCAAAATGCCCAGGGCTAAAGCAGCAATTCAGGCCCAGCAAGCAAGTGAGTGCAATTACATCAATTATTCAAAATAGTTTCACTGCCCAAGCCTCTCACTGGCCATCCCAGAGCTAGAAATGATGGCGCAATCACACTGTGAAGTCACCTGTCACCTCTGACTCTGCCATTCCTCCAGCAGGAAACCAGCTCTCATCCCAGGGTGAAACCCTCCATCCACTCCTCCTTCTGCACACAGGCTCCCTCCAGGGATGGGATTTGGCTCTTAGAAGAATCTTGGGTAGCAATCCTCAGTGACTCCCCAAAAATGAGTATGACTAAAGGAGAATCTGACTACTGAATATTTCATTTCATGTGGGGGCTAAGGGTGGTGGTGACATATTAGGAAAATGAATGCCTAAAAAAAAATCTCTTGGGAGCCTGCAATGAGGTAAGGGGTAGGAAGGCTGTCTCATCCACCCTGCACCCTGATAAGGCATGGCCTGGCATCCCAGGCTCCCTTTTCTTAGGACCACATCCTATGTCTCCCTCAGGTGAGCCCCCTGGGCAGGAGGCCTGTCTGGAGCACTGCTCTGTAGTCTCTGAACGTATTTCTTTCCTGTAGCTCTTAGCATGCACAGACATTCAAAGAACTATGGTGTACACTGTAAATTCAAAGCATAACAAGACAGTAAAAAAAACACCAGTAGTCAAACAAATGAAAATATTTTTTAAAAAGCAAATGCCTTTGCTAGCCTACAAAATTAGAATTTTTTTTTTTAAGTTAAAACCCATGGCTGAGCATGGAGGTGCATGCTTGTGATCCCAGCACTCAGGAGGCTGAGGCAGGAAGCTCACTGAAAGTTTGAGACCATCCTGGGCTACAGTGAGATCAAGACCAGCTTAAACTACATCCTGAGAACCTGTCTCAACCTCTGCCACTCTTAAAAAAGTTAAAAGTCAGGGCAGACAAGGAGATACTAAAGCCGGTACACACATGCTATTGATCAATGTCAACTGCTATAGTGCTTTTGAAAGTTAATGTGTAATATAGCTGGGCATGGTGGTGCACACCTTTAATCTCAGCACTTGGGGTCTAAGGCAGGAGGAATTGCTGAGACTAGCCTGTGCTACAAAGTGAACTCAAGGCAAGCCTGACCTGCATAACAAGACCCTGTCTCAAAAAGAAAAAAAAAAAAAGATCCTCCAGTATGGTCATAGTCTTTGGCACAGTAATTTGCCTCCCAAGACTTATGTCAAAGAGAATCACATTTGCAGAAAAGCAATCTGCACAAGATAGATCCTTCTAAGATTTTATAATAGCCTTGGATTAGTTTTTAAATGTTTTAATTTAAAATCTTTAGCACGTGGGCTGGGGAGATAGCTCAGTGGCACAAGTGCCTGCCTGCAAGTGTGAAGTCCTGAGTTCGATCCCTGGTACCACCAAGAAAAAAAAAAAAAAAAGGGAAAATGTTAGTATTGCAAAATGTTAGTACTGTATACAAATATAATAAAAAACAGAAGAAGCAAAGCTATAAGCATGGTACTGAATTTGTGTACAGCATGTATGGAAATATATGCATATGATTCATCTCTCCATGTGTGTTGCACTGTTACACACTGTGTGTATAAATATATGTCTGTTATGGTTTATGTCTAGCTGTCCCCCCAAAAAGCCTCATGCAGTCATGGGGTGGCTTCTGGAGTTTGTGACTGATTATTATGGGTGGTGTGGATGCTGCACCTGCCCTGGGGCAGGTAATCTGCATTACAATGTGAGGAGAGGACAGAGGCTGGCTCATTGCTGAACTGCTGCCACTCTCTTTGCTCTTGTTCTTTGCTGCCACCATGGAAGATTGCTTTCTGCCATGTGCCACT
This sequence comes from Myocastor coypus, assembly GCA_004027025.1. Classification (NCBI taxonomy): domain Eukaryota; kingdom Metazoa; phylum Chordata; class Mammalia; order Rodentia; family Myocastoridae; genus Myocastor; species Myocastor coypus. Next base: position 59,657 of record PVJA010001623.1, on the reverse strand, counting down.
ATGCCAGCTGAGTATGGACTGAAACCTCCTGTAACTGTGAGCTAAATAAACCTTTCCTTCCTTCATTTTGAGTGTCAAGTATTTTTCCCAGTAATGAGAGAAGATTAATGGAGACAATGTCCATATATTAACATGTACATACACTAAAGTGGTAAAGGGAATAGGCCCTAGAGATAATTTTTTCCCTGAATTTTCTGAGGTAATGAAGAAATGGCATTTGTAAGATCAGGAGTGGAGAGTTCTATGAATGAATGGGCCAGCCCCACACTCAGGGAACAGCCTTTTGGAAACCAGCCAAATCCACATCTTCTCCTGTCATGGGCCACACCACCTCTGTGCCCAGGGAACGTGTCAGACATACAGGGAAGAAACCTCATGCCTGATGGGAGACAACACTTTTACAGTCAAATACAAAAGCTACAAGTTACTATTAAATGTGGCAGCTAGAGGAAAAATTTTGCCTGAAAAACATTGGGACTTTGATGTAGCCAGCCTTCCTTATCTGTAGATCCAGCATGCACAGACTGAAAACACTTAACCAAGCAACCACACAGAACACGCACAGACTTATTCTCTCAGAAATAAGTCTGAGAGAATTGTTGCAGAAAAGAACAATTTACAAACTGTTTCTATTGCACGAGGGGGCATAAGCAATAGAGAGATGATTTAAAGTACAGTGGAGTAGAAAGGATGGCTATCATCTAAAAAATCAACCAATAAGAAATGCTGACAGGGCTGTGGGGGAGAAAAGAACCTGACTGCACTGTTGGTGGGAGTGCAGATTGGTGCAACCACTGTGAAGAGTATGGAAAGTCCTCAAGATACTAAAGCTTGGGCTGGCGAGATGGCTCAGCAGTCTCGAGTGCCTGCTTAGGCAAGCTTAGGCAACCTCAAGGACTGAGGTTCAATCCCTGGCACCACATGCTTTGCCAGCCCCACCCCGAGGGCAGGTTGAGCTGACCATAATATGTATATATATAAAAAAGATACTAAAGTTAGAGGTTCCATCCAATCCAACTGTCCCCCATTTGATATTTTACAATAGCTAAATCTTAGACATAGCCCAAATGCCCATGAACTAATGAATGAATAAAGAAATTTCTAAAAAATATTCAATGGATTACTACTCTGTTACAAAGAATGATAAATTTGAGACTTTTCTAGATAAATGGATGCACCTTGATACCACACTCATAGGTGAAATAAATCAGACACACACGTGCATACTGCATTACTTCTCTGCAGTGAGAAACACAGGAAGAGAATGGGGAAAAATGCAGATATATCACATATATGCATAAACTCCCTATGATGAAGGTGATCATTATGTATATCTAAAATGTACCAACAAAACTTTTTAAACACTGAAGAAAAATTTTAAAAGTCCTACACAAATAATACAGCACTTTGCTGGGTGTGGTAGCACGTGCTTATAATCCCAGCACTCCTGAGGGTGAGGCAGGAGGATCACTGAGTTCAAGGCCAGCCCTAGCTAGACTGTGCAGTAAGACCTTATCCACAAATAAACCTAAAAAACCTCACAAACCCTAGAGTACTTCACAAAGACCTGAGTGCCTACAGATGCCAGCGTCCTTGGAGGGGCCAACCCCAGGGGTTCTCAGGCATGACTGCAATAAGTACAGGCCCCCTGACATCTGCCATATGCTCAGTTGGTCTAGCAGAGTTCAAGGCATTAGAGTCTGTGTAGGTGCAAAAATACATAAGTGAGAATGTTTATCTACAGATATTTACGTATCTTCAAAACAAATGAGAAATAGAACAGATAAAAGGCTTCTTTTTCATTTTATATCCACCATGCTACACAACCACCACCCATAAAGCATTTTATTTTTTTTATTTTTTTATTTTTATTTTTATTTTATTTATTTTTTTTTTTTTGTCTTTTTGAGACAGGGTCTCAAATAGGCTGGCCTTGAGCTCACTTTTGTAGCCCAGGCTGGTCTCGAACTCACACCGATCCTCCTGCCTCAGCCTCCCGAGTGCTGGAATTACAGGCGTGCGCCACCACGCCCGGCTCATAAAGCATTTTAAATGTGCAATAAAATTACTTGTGAGAGGTTTGCAAATATGAAGTGGTTTATAAATGATTAAAAATCATAAAATGAAGCATGTAAAAGCCTTCAGCTCTTGTTCTGACTTCATACACAAAGATGTGTTTCTTTTTTCTTTTTAAAGTATATTTTAGGGAAGGGTCTCCAGGGTGTTCAGGGTCTCACTAATAGAAGGGACTCATAGTGATCTTCCTATTTATAGTCTCCCAAGAGCTGGGGTCACAGGCATGTACCACTACACCCAGTCTTGACAGGCTGGCATGGCAGGCCCAGGGATAGAACCCCTGGCCCTTGTGCCTGCCTGCAGGCGCTTTAATCCACTGAGCTGTTTGGCTGGACCTATGCAGAAGTGTTTTCCATATCTCAAACTATATTACAAAGGACGCAAAACCATCATTTTTCTTTTTGTACCTACCAGGAATGGAACTGTGGAGCTTGCTCTTGCCAGGCAGGCACTGTGCCACTGAGTTATATTCCCAGCCTCCAAACCAGACTACCTTTAATTTTTTTTTTTCCTTCGTCTTTTTTGAGACAGGGTCTTGCTATGCAGTTGAAGCTGGCCTTGAGCTCACTTTTGTAGCCCAGGCTGGTCTCGAACTCACACCAATCCTCCTGCCTCAGCCTCCCAAGTGCTGGGATTACAGGCGTGTGCCACCACGCCCAGCTACCTTTCATCTTAATTATTCATTTTTCAAGTCTGTGTAAATCTCCTAAAGAGTGACTTCTGGAATAGCACACAGAAACGTTTGTGCTCTTACTGTCTCTCCTGCTGTAATTTTCTCACAGAAGATTGACTGTAGGATATTTACTTGGTTATAACTATTGACTAAGTGTGTACGATTAGGCCAAGCCATTTTCTGATTAATATCGATTGGTCTATAAGTGACATACAGGCCTCTCTCAAGACCCCTCCACTAGCTTAAGGGCCCATTTCTTAAGAGTCAGAACATCCTGGTTCCTTGCACTAATAGCATATGTAGTTGGTGGCAGGTGTCTGGTGACTTTTGTCACTGGTTTCTCAACTTTAGCCTGGAGGCTGCCCAAGGATATAAAGCTTCCAGGGAGGACCTGGAACTCCAGGAGGATCAGATCCCCAGGGCGATTCAGGACCAAGGCAACTAAATCCTATGTCCTCAGGTTTCAGGGCCGGGCAAGTCAGTAGAAAAACTGAAAAATGGGAGTGATTCTCCCTCTATTAAAATTTTAAAAAACTTAAGAAAAGAACATAAGGACATTAGAAAAGTTTTACCATCTGCAATTTACACTTCCTCAAACAATGTCTGTTCTTGGTGAGAGAATACAGAGCCAGGGTCAAGTACATTTTTGTATTTAACCACAAGATTCCAACCACTTCTGTTGGCCAAGGGTAGCTCTGCAGTCAGACCCTCCAGGGACCAGGACACGATGGCAACACCCCGGCACTGCTCCAGAGAAGTCAACTTGCAGGGTTGAGCCATCCCTGGCCACCCAGCTGGCCGTGGAGGGCCACAGCTTACAGATCAGGGAAGGACAGGCTGGTGTCTTAGTCACCTCTGTGAGTGCGGGACCCAATGTCTGAAACCCGCAATTTAAAAGTGGAAAGGAATCAGTCTAGCTCTGCTCTCAGTCTAGGGTCCACTGGGTCTGAAGAAGAAATGACAGAGGGACCCAGCAGAGCAGGGCTGCTCACAGCATGGTGAATAGGAAGCAGACAAGGGTGGAGCCATGGAGTGAATAAACCCTCCCAGGCCATGCCCCTTGCAACCCTCACCAATCACGTTTCGAAGGTCACTGCGCATGCGGTTCTGGAACTCATAAGATAACGTGGTAAATATGAAGGAGAATCGAGGGCCAGCATATAAGTGGGGTGGCTCGGCCTGGGCAGGAGGGGTTCATGAAAGTCAGTCATGGCTTAGCCATCTTCTGTCTGTCTGCAAACATTAACAGGCGCTGGCATGCTAGGAGGCCCTGCACAATTTGCTTTTATGTTCAAAACTGCTTTTGGAATTTATCCATATTGATGACTACTGCTCTAGCTCATTTATTTCAATTGCTCCAAAGTATTTAATTGACTGTATAGAAAATAATTTCTCTTTTTTCTGCTGTGGTTCCTAGTAACATTTTTGGCTAATATGAATAATATGGAACAACTATTTTTTTTTTTGAAACAGGGTCTCAGGCTGGTCTTGAACTCACTGTATAGCCCAGGCTGGCCTCAAACTCATGGCAATCCTTCTGCCCTGGCCTCCATGCCTTTTCACACCTATGTACAAGAGCTCCTTAGGAGAATATAACTGAAAGTGGGATTGTGGGATCAAACGTTATGGAGCGTATTCATTTTATTAGCCATTGTTAAATTTCTACACAAAGCCGTTGCATTAACTGACGTTCCCACCAACAGGGCGTTTTCAACAAGCACTGCTGACATGACGCTGGCACCTTTTTATTTGTACTTTTGGATCCCAAGTGAGCGTGAGCAGGTTTTCCACACTTACCAGATAGTCTGGCTCAGGAACTGCTTCTTCCTACTTTTTTTTTTTTTCTTTTCTTCTATGCTGGATACAAGTATTTTGTCCCTTGTGGGGATTTCAAACATTTTCTCTTATCACTTTTTAAGTGGGTCAGGCATTGTGGTGCATGTTCCCGGCACCTGGGAGGTTGGGGCTGGAGGACCACTGTGAGTGAATTCTAGTCTGGGCTAGCTAGTGAGGCTTAGTCTCAAAACAAAACAAAACCCCCCAAAAACCACCTCTGTGCCTTTTGTGTTAAACTGAAAAAAAAACCCCTTATTTAGAGGTCTTATTTTTCCCATTTTATTACCCAATTAAGTCAGCACTGCTGCTTATTGATTGCCTCATTCTTTCTTGAAAACCTGTAATTTCCACGCTGTACACAGGAGTGCCGGTCTCCGCTGTTTTTTCTCTAGCCTGATGGGGGCGCTGTGGGGACAGAGAGGCCTTCCTCCTCTACAGGGCAACCCCACCTTTCACCCCTTTCTCCAGCTTTCCCCAAGCAGCTGATCCATTGCCCTGAGTAGCGGCCTCCTGACCTCTGGCCTGGCGAAGAGGAGGAGAGGGGTACCTGTCTGTTCCTCAGAAGGGCCTAAGTCACCATTCCTCCCATGACATCAAGGCCACTCCTCAGGGCCCCTGTTGCCACATGCAGACTGGATGGCTGCGTGTCCTCCGTGTGCACGGGCTATTTTCATCTGGCTGTTTTTCACCTCTGGTTCCCTCCCCACTGCTGCTGTCCTTCATTTTCAAAGCCAGGTATCAAAAATATTCACTCACTTTTAAAATGAGGGTTTAAAGTGTGCCCCTGGGAAAGTGGCCAATGGGGAAAAATATCTGAATTTATTTATTTATTTATTTATTTATTTATTTATTTATTTATTTATTTATGGCTTTTTGAGACAGGGTGTCGCTATGCAGTTCAGGCTGGCCTTGAGCTCACTTTTGTAGCCCAGGCTGGTCTCAAACTCGCACTGATCCGCCTGCCTCAGCCTCCCAAGTGCTGGGATTACAGGCGTGTGCCACCACGCCCGGCAAATATCTGAATTTAGACAGCACATAAATTTAAATAGGGGCTGGGGAAATAGCTCCGACACACAAGTGCCTGTCTTGCAAGTGCAAGGTAGGGAGTTCAAACCCCGGTCCCGCAAAAAAAATTTTAAAAATTTAAAAAAATTTAAAATAAATACTATTTTTTCCTGTTTTGTTTTTTTTTTTTTTTTGGGGGGGGGGGATAGGGTCTTGGTCTGTAGTTCAGGCTGGCCTCAAACTCACATCTATTCTCCTGCATCAGCCAGCTGAGTGCTGGGATCATAGCATTCACCACCGTGTCCAGCTCCAATCTTGTATATCTTACACCTTAGGAAGTAAGATATAAACTCCATTTGCAACATGGAATATAAGTATAACTTTTAAAAGATAAGTAATCCAATAAAATCACTGAACTAACAGTATGTGGCTAGTCCTTTCCATCTAAGACTCAGAGTGAATCATTAACTCAACATGACACTATTAAAGTGATTAAAATGTCCTATCCATAGTCTGTGACAGCCATTTCTCTGTAAATTATAATTTTAGAACACTGCCCTGACTAACAGAAATACATTTAGAAATTCTTTCCTGGCTGCAAAGACAATGGGAATCTGTTTAGGTCAAAATTAAAATACCAGGGTGAAGCAATAATCTTTTTATAAATGTATTTCTCATCTTAAATAAATTTCCTCCTTAGAACTCTTAAGAGACTCTTTAATGGCCTGAATTTTTTTTTTTCTTGTCTTTTTGAGACAGGGTCTCGTTATGCAGGGCAGGTTGGCCTTGAGCTCACTTTTGTAGCCCAGGCTGGTCTTGAATGCACATCGATCCTCCTGCCTCCACCTCCAAGTGCTGGGATTATCGGTGTGCACCACCACGCCTGGCTATGGAATATTTTTAATGTATTAAAAAATCAAAATATTGTATAGATTTATTAATACTAGGAAGGACCACAGAAAGTGAAAGATAGCTTTTGTGCATTATTTTTAAATTCATCATTCTAAAATGAAGTCATATGCAGTATGGCCTCCTACTCACGATGCTACAAGTAGTACTGTATTTTTTTTTTTTTTCTTTTTTTTGGTGGTACCAGCAATTGAACTTGGGACCTTGCACTTGCCAAGCAGGTACTTATGCTGCTGAGCTATATCCTCAGCTCTGTATGTTTATCAAGGTCAAATACAAAAAGTAGAATGACCCCTCTCTCACCATTGGCATGGTCTGTTCATTTTATCTAAAGTTGACATAAGAGACATAGTCATCTTTCAAGATATATAACTTCATTAATGAATTATGATATTATGAAACATACAGACATTTAGAAATTAGATTTTTTCCACCTCTCAATACCCCTACCTCTTGGGAGGGTAGGTCTTGCTACACTGTCCAGCTTGGTAGTTAACTCACAACCTCCCTGCCTCAGCTGCCTGAGAAGGTGGCACTACAAGTGTAGGACAGCATGCCTGACTGTTCCCCAACCCTTGTGAAAAATAAAGGATCTTCACTTTTTCCTTCCTAAAGCTCTTTAATCACAGGAGTAAGAATTACTTTAGTAAAAGAAACCCTGTGAGACATTTGACTGATACTTCTTAAAAGTTAAACTTAATCGCTATGTGTACAGTGTCTGCCCAAGCCTGTGACTCTTATTTACCTTCCTGAGGATACTTATTTCCACGATGGGACAAAAGACATCGGAGAAAGGCAGCCTGTGAGGTTCGGTGGCTCGCAGAGCCCCATGTACTAGTCTCCTGTGTGTCTCTCCCTGGGGTCTACACTCACCCCAGCCAGGTCCATGAGAAAAGATTCCCATGTGTGCTGGTGGTGACACCTGAGTGATGGCCCACAGTGTGACGAAGGGAGCAGGGGGGAGAGGACAAGGTGCCTGGGGTCATCAGGCTCTGGAGTGCCCCTCCCTTGTTTGCAGTGAGCAACACAGTGCTCACTGCACAGATCTGGGGCTTTTAACAGAGCCTGGGATGCCCACAGTAAGAGAACTGGACCACGGGGCACTGCTGTCCAGATGAGGGGCATGCAGCTCCCCTGTGGACTGTATGTAGCCAGAGGAAAGGAAGCAGAGGTCAGGGACTGCAGCAAGCAGCCTGGCTCCCCCACACAGGAGTGCTTCTCATGGAGGCCAGAAGCCATGGAGTTACACATCCTGAAAGGATGTCACAGCTGGCTCAGGAAAACCTATTACGCATTGTACTGAATGTGGCTGGCAAAGGCCAGGGCCCCTCACATCCTCTGGTCTGACTCAGGACTTTACTTCTGAAACACTCACAGCCTCTAGCAGCAAGAGGGCACCCTGGGCACCTAACTTGAGAATTCTGAGTGACTGGCAGAGTTGATGTACTCCACAAAGGACAAGGATTATTGTCCTCCCAGTTTTACCACAGATATGTGGCAAGTCAGTCATTTGGTTCTCACTGCTAGGACACAAAAGCAGACTTGCTGAAGCAGAGATGAACCAGGCCTTCCTGCAAATAAACTTAGCAATGGAAACCTGCTCAAAATAGGTGAAGCCAAGAGTGAAGTAAAAAAGAATTGGTTACAACTGAGAAAGACAAGATGGGGACTCTGGGACTTCTCTGCCTTGACAGCGCTGCAATTTTCAAATTCCACCGAGGATGCTCAGAGCCATGAGGCACCTACTATATGCCACGTCAGCCAGCTGGGTGACAAGGAGGACCTGATTCTGCAAAGCCAAAGCGGCCTGAGATACGGCTGTCACTTGATGACACCCAGTTACTGGGAGGCCAGTTCAGGATTTCTGGGTGAAGTCCAGGCGGTAGACTTCTGGTCCTTCTGCCCTGATAATCTGGAAGCGCAATCCAGCCCTGCTAAAGGTGTCTTACAGCTCATGCACTCACTGGGACAGATCAGCTTGAGTGCAGGGCAGTGATCCAGTCTTGTGGGGTAATGCAAATCTCTCTACAGGGTCCATAGCAAAGGTGAAAGAGTTGTAGCTGTGGCGCACGCCTGTAATCCCAGCACTTGGGAGGCTGAGCCAGGAGGATCAGTGTGAGTTCAAGACAGTCTGGGCTATAAAAGTAAGCTCAAGGCCAGCCTGAACTACATAGCGAGACCCTTTCTCAAAAAGACACACACATAGACACATACACACACATACACATGCTTACAAGTTGACCTATCCCATAAGGAACCCTTCTACATCAAACAGAAAAAGTATATCTTTTATTTTTTTTTTAATTTTTATTTATTTATTTATTTATTTTTTCTTGTTTCAGAACCTTTGTTTGTTTATTCACTCATTTTCATGGCCGGCTCAGCCCACCCCGAGGGCAGGGCTGGCGCAGCATGTGGTGCCGGGGATCGAACCGCGGTCCCTGAGGCTGCCCTGCTTTCCCAAGCAGGTGCTTTAGACCACTGAGCTATCCCGCCGGGCCCCAGAAAAAGTATATCTTTTAAAAAGATCATAAAATAATTGTTTTTATTCCATCTAATGAAGCATACCTGATCCAAGTATGAGCTCCTTCTAGTCATTTGATTATTTTTTCAAATGGCTTTTTAATTAACCAGACTTTAATTTTAAATTATCAATGTGTTAATATAAAGCCTTTCACTGCACAGGGCTGGAATTCTAGGCCAACCCCGCTTTCCTAGGTGTACCCACTTCCAGTAAGGTAAGGCAGCCAGAGCACCCATTTCTAGGGCAAGTCCTGCCACCAGGTTGCTACTTACAATGAGCTGCCTCAGCCCCACGAAGGACTGCTCCACCGAGCTGGCGGTCAGGACCTGTCTCTTGGCCGCAGCCTTCTCACCCAGGAAGCGAAGCATCAGGTCTTTCACGGCATCTCCCTGGGGAGAAGGCGACAGCGTTATCAGGACTTTGCCAGAAGTAGGAATGGTAGGAGACTTCACTGGGGAGGAAATGGCAATTCACCACCCGGAGCCAGGCTCATGGACAAACCAGGCTTGAGAAGCGTCCCCCATTCGCTCTGGAAGCTCCCTGTGGTGTGCTCTCGGGGTCCAGGGGTTTGCCATCGGGAAGAGCACTGTACAAAGGCCTGAATGGAAAGTGACCCGGGTCACACCCACCTGTCCCCCAGCAGGCCTTGGGCTCCACTGCAGGAAGCCTGGGCAGGCTGAAGGACCAGTCACCTTCCTCCACCTTAGGTCCCACCCAGGCTCCAGCACTGCACTTTGTCACTTGTGATTCCCCTCTGCACCTGGTCACCCTACCTACTGGCCTGACTCCTTGTGTCATACCCACCTGGGGTGGTATGCCATGTGTGTCACCTATGTTAGAGAGAAGCCATGGAAGGGCAAACGGGGGCAGGAAGGGTGCATTTGTGTGTCCCAGGAGAGACACACCAGACCTGGGATAACCAGGCACCACCTTGAAGCTGCGAAGAAGCACTGCATGAGCCACAGCAGAAATCCAGGAGGTATGTGCCTGTGAGCCTGCATGGTCCCCTGCAGCCACAGGAGGAAGCTCAAGCACTCTGAGCTTTAAGTTATCTGCCACATAGGACATTTTGTGACCAGTGCTGGGAGACCCAGCCAGCTTGATGGACTTGGCACCCCTATATCTGGCACCTACCAGAGTCCCAAGCTACAGCTGCAGCCACCACAAGGACAAGTCACAGGAGTGAAGGACAAACAGCAGCAACAGGACAGAGCTCCGGACAACCCCTCTCCCTTCTGTGGCCTTGGTGGAGGTACTGGCGATAGGAGCAACCATTCTGAGGTCTCTGAAATGCTCCGAGACCACCACAGCCCGAGGTGCCCTGCATCCCCTGCCACATGAGCTGGAGATCCAGCCGGCCTGGTGCTAACCCAGGGCAGCTTCGAAGCTGCTGACAAAGGGACACAGTACAAAAGCCATGTGTGTTCAGAGGTGAGGCTTTGGGAGGGAGACTGGATTGAAGCAGGCACTACACTCACCTGTGGCTAAGTCCAAAGAGGACTTGCACTCAAGATGCATGGCCCAGGGGGAAGCGGCCTGGAGAGGTGTCTCCTGGTGCCTCCTGCTCTGCTTCCTATCCCCACCCTGCAAGCAGCTCTCCTCCACAAGTCAGTGCCACCCTGCCTTTGAGCCAGCAGACCACAAACTGAACCTCCGTAAACACTGAGCAAAAATAAATTTCTTTTCCTTTAAGCTGTGGGTGTCTGGTACTATGTGCAGAGGAGAGAGTGAGTCACATACACTTTGGTACCAGGGAACAGTAGGGGTCGCTGTTGTGATGTTACCCTGGCCGTGTGGTCCAGGAGCCTTTGTGCCTGGCTGTGGGCAGGTTTGGAGAGGTATGCAAATGCCAGCAGAAGAAGCAGCCCTAGAATGCTGTAAGCTGAGCTGCTTTTATAATGTAAGTCTTACATTTTCTCATCTACCTTTTCTTTGGAAAACATAGTAATAAGAACTGAACTCAGGGGCTGGGGAGATAACTCCATGGAACAAGTGCCTGACTTGCAAGTGCAAGGTCATGAGTTTGAACCCTGGTCCCACAAACAAAACAAAACAAAACAACCTGAACTCAAGGTCTTCATAATGAGCTACATTCCCACCTCTTTTTGTTGCTCTTTATTTTTGACAGGGTGTTGCTAAGTTGCCCAGGCTAGCCTTGAATTTACTGTCTTCCTGCCTCAGTCTCCTGAGTAGCCGGGATTACAGGCTTGCAACCCCGTGGATGGCTTCATTTACTTTTTCTTTTCTTTTCTTTCTTTTTTTCTTTTTTTCTTTTTGAGACAAGGTCTCACTGTGCAGTTCAGGCTGGCCTGGAGCTCACTTTTATAGCCTAGGCTGGTCTCGAATTTGCACTGATCCTCCTGCCTCAGCCTCCCAAGTGCTGGTATTACAGGCTTGTGCCACCACGCCTGGCTTAGGAATAATTTTGGGAGCAAGGTCAAACACAAGGTCAAAACCCAATCTAGAACAAGCAACCCTTTAACAGGATGAGAGGGTGGAACCTGTAGTAACTCAATATGGCAGATGGTTGGTTAACATTCCATGAACATCAACAGAAAAATTCTTTGTTATAGCATTGACAAGGCCTTGACAAAGAAACACAACATCTAAGGTAAATTTTTTTTTTTTTTTTTCTGGACCAGCGAGATAGCTCAGCAGTCTAAAACACTGTGTAAGCTTAGGCAAATGCACAGGGACTGTGGTTCCATCCGTGGCACCACTTGCAGCACCAGCCCCGCCCCCAGGGTGGGCTGAGCCCGTCCCCCCCAAATAACAACAATCTGTCAGTGAAAAGTTTCTGGAAGGATCTTAAGTAACTGAAGAGACACTGAGGGGCCAACCCCTAGCACACCCTTTCCACATTTAAGGCAAAGGTGTAAAGGTGTTTGGGGCATAGTCTTAGTTCAGAGTCTCCTTGACATGAGGTTTCCAAAATAAGCACTGTGAATTCTCAGAGGCATAAGAGACCTGACTTAGAACTCACAGCAGGGAAAAGCACACCTGTCTCCTGCTCTGCAGGCAAGGGCTCTATGCAGGGAGGGTGTGCCACAGACACTGGCTGCAGGACAGAGCCAAGAGCACAGGAAGGGAGTTCCTGAAGATTTATACTAGGACATCCTTGAATGCAGGAATCTCTAGCTGCTATAGCATCTGAATTAATCTGCAGTAGTGCTTCTCAACTAAAGAAGGACTTTTTTTTTGGTGAGACCACAGTTCGAACTCATGACCTTGCACTTGCCAGGCAGGCACTTGTGCCACAGAGCTATCTCCCTGGTTGCTTCAAGATGGTCTCCTAAAAAAAAAAAAAGGACTTCTATTTTGGGCAGATTTTTTAAAAACTGAAAAACCTAGGGATGTGGGAAACACCTGTGATCCCCATACTTGTGAGGCTGTGGGAGGATCACTGCCAGTTGAAAGCTGGCTTAGGCTGCACAGTGAGTTCAAGGCCATCCTAGAGTACATAGCAAGATCCGGTCTCAAAAATCCTAAAAGTAGCTGGGTGTGGTGGCACAGGCCTATAATCTTGGCACTCCTGAGCCTGAGGCAGAAGGATTATTCGAAGTTTTGAGGTCAGCCTGAACTGCAGGCAGAGGGAGACCCTGTCTTAAAAAGACCAGACAAAAGCCAGGCATGGTAGTACACACCTGTAATCCCAGCTCTTGGGAGGCTGAGGGAGGAGGATCGGTGGAGTTGAGACCAGCCTGGGCTACAAAGTGAGCTCAAGGCCAGCCTGAGCTACATAGCGAGACCCTAACTGAAAAAACAAAAACAACAACAAAAAAGAGCACACACAAAAATCCTAAAAAGGTGACAGTATCGGGGTTGGGGAGATAGCTCCATGGCACAAGTGCCTGCCTGGTAAGTGCAAGGTCGTGAGTTTGAACTCCAGTCCCGCAAAAAAAAAAAAAAAAAAAAAAAAAAGTGACAGTATCCAGCCACTCTAGGTTAGCCAGCACTGTCATGCTCACCCACTATGTGTCCTGTACTCACCTAGCCCTCTCTCCACCACAGCCAAACACTGCATGGTCCTCAGTACAGCCTACTGGGAACCAGGCATTGAAGCTCCTGTAACCTCTGGATTGCCCTCATGTTCAGTGGACGGGAAGGCGAAAGGGAAAACAACAGAGTTGGAAAAGGGACCTAAAGCCTGCCGAGGGTTGTGGGGGAGCTGAGCAGCAGACAGTGCAAGGACGCTGAGAAAATCAGCAGGGCCTCATCGGTAACGACTCAGTGACAGAGTAAAGCAAACCCTACATGTCCAGACACTCCTGAAACCAGTCTGAAATTGGAGTTTATCAAAAAGACTGCAAGATTAAATCGTTTAGTACATTAGGCTTAAGAGGGTAGGGACGGATATCTGTAACAATGTCTGGTAGAAGCAAGCTGCCCTAACTACAGGTTTAGCACAGGAACATTCTGGAGAGATGATTACATAAAATATTCAAAATCCAGAGCCTATGGGCTTTTAGGTCTATTATTTGAGAACAATTAACCTCACTTCTGAGCATGTCTGTATCTTTCCCAGACCATTCAGCATTCACAAGGCTCCCAGGCTACCATTTCAATGACAGCGGTCACATCTTGCCCTAGGCTTACCAACTGAGCTACCTGTTAAGAAATGAAATTCTGCCTAGAGAAGACTGTAGCTCTCCTTTAGGATCCAGCAGACAGCCATGCACAGGCCAGGAAGCAAGTGCCCTGGAGGTGTGCTGCCCGTGCTTGCTGCCCCAGGAATCCATAACCCTAGCTGCAATCCAGTTTGGCAACAAATCAAAATCAACACGGGAGTGAGTGAGTTCATCAGATACATACATTTGCAAGTGTTTTATCAGACTATGCCTGCTATATGCTGATAATCTGACTTCTAAATTCTCTAACAAGATAGCATGAACCTCTTTGCACATTGTTTTAACATTTCTAAAAACATTTTATTTCAAGCAGTTTTAGGTTTGTGGCAAGACTGGGCAGAAGGTACCAAGGATTTCGTGTTACCAACATCCCCCACTATATCTGTTACAAAGCATGAACCTATCTGACACCATAATCCTCACCGAGGTCCACAGCTGACAGCACAGTTAACTGGGGTTGCTCTGGGCAAATGAGTACTAACACACATCTGCCAACACAGCACCGCACCCAGCAGTTTCACTGGCCTAGAGATCCCTTGCTCTACCTACCCATCTTTCCCTCCCCCCACGCTCTGGCATCACTTTCAGTGCCCACATAAATACCCCATGTTAATTGTGAGGGAACTTTAATATATTCAGTTTCTAAATAATGAGCTTGTAAATTATTTCAGATTCTTTGCAATTACAAGCCACGCTCTGATGACACCCCAATAGCTATTTGTATGTGAATGTGACTATTCCCTGACAGGACATTCCTAGGGGTAGAATTTCTGGCCAGCAAGATTCGCACAGTTTGATGTATTTTATTTTATTTTTTTATTTTTTTTTAAATTTATTTATTTATTTTCTTGTTTCAGAACCTTTGTTTATTCACTCATTTTTATGGCCGGCTCAGCCCACTCCAAGGGCAGGGCTGGCGCAGCATGTGGTGCCGGGGATCGAACCGCAGTCCCTGAAGCCGCCCAAGCTTCCCCAAGCAGGCGCTTTAGACCACTGAGCCATTCCGCTGGGCCCCAGTTTGATGTATTTTAAACCTTAAAAAGATTGAGCTGGATGAAGTGGTGCATGCCTGTAATCCCAGCACGCAGGCCCCTGAGGGAGGAGGATCAAGCTCCTGAGCTCTGTAGTGAGCTCAGGACAAGCCTGGCCTATACAGCAAGGCCTGGGCTCAAAAACCTAACCCAAAAATTTCACATGACTATTTTTGGCTCCATTAAAAAAATTTTTTTAAATGTGTTTGGTACAGGGTCTGCAGGATCTCCAGGGTCTCACTACACAGATTGGACATGAAGTGTCTCTGTTTTCAGCCTTGCAAGCATTGGGATTACAGGCACACGTCACTATGCTCTATTAAATTAAGGTTGCTGCCCTAGACCAGCTATCTTCCCACACTCCACAAGACAATGAATAATTTGTAAATAAAACATCTAATTAGACAGAAAATGGAAATACTTTGATTACTTGTGAGACTTAACATTTGTGTATTACCACTTAGCATACATAGCTTTGGCATATTTTTGTGATTTCTCATTTTTGGGGCATTTCCTATTATTTCCTTGGGGTCATGCTAAGGTTTGGATATATTTTAAGTGTGTCTCCTGATAAGCAGGTGCTGGAGATTTGTGCAGCTAGTGGGGGAGCTGGTGGCCTTGTTTTGAGCCAGTCAGAAAAGCCCAGAAGGCTTTTCAGAAATCTTGGAGGGCTGGCTTCCCAAGAAGGGCGCAGAGGTTTAGAAGGCAAATTAGTTCCTGGTCTTGATGCCCAGGTCATGCCCACAGTATGCTCCCTGCTCCAGCCACATGCATGCACGCATGCTGGCCCAGGAATGGTTCTCTAACAGGTCCTGGCACTGTCTAGGCACATCTGGATTTTCCAGATAAGCAGAATCATGAGCTATGAGGTCTAGGCAGCTTCCACCAGGACTTCAGAAGAAGATGTGGTCAGCCAGCTACTGTGGTCAGCCAGGAAGTCTCTACAGCACAGAAATGTCCACAGGGGTGCTGGAGAATGCTGCAGCAGTGTCACAGCGAGTGACGCCAGCCTGGCCAGGCTGTGAGCATTGGCTTGTGGAGCTCTGCAGGAAGAGCAACTGTGTGACCTGCAGGGGGCGCTGAGCCTGCCTAAATCCTTGGGCTCACCCAGCCACAGCGTGCACAGGGGGCCTGGCTGGATCTTTAGGCTCTATCTTTGAGTGTTTGGTTTCAATTTTGATTGGGTGAAAGTTTTTCCTTTCCTATTTGTCCCTTTGGGAATAGGCATGTTATCTTTTTATTTTATTTTATTTATTTTTTTCTTGTTTCATAACCTTTATTTGTTTATTCACTCATTTTTATGGCCGGCTCAGCCTGCCCCGAGGGCAGGACTGACGCAGCCTGTGGTGCCGGGGATCGAACCACGGTCCCTGAAGCCGCCCAAGCTTTCCCAAGCAGGCGCTTTAGACCACTGAGCCATCCCGCTGGGCCCCTAGGCATGTTATCTTGTTTCTGTCTCAACACTGTATTTCATTTATTTTATTTGAGCCAGGAGACCCACTATGTAATTGAGGCTGACCTGAGACTTAAGGGCTAGTCTTGCTTTAAATGTGAGGAGCTCTGGGATCACAAGTGTGTGTCACCATGCCCAATCCCACCACTGTATTTTTGAAGTGCAGGACTGCTGAGTGTGCTGCATACACTGGTGATCCCAGAGCTCTGTGATGCTGGGACAAGAGGGTCACTGTGAATTTCTTTGTAAGTAGACAGTCTCAAGTATTTTGTCATAGCAATGGAAAAGTAATACAAACCTATTAATCTTTTTTTTTTTTGTCTTTTTGAGACAGGGTCTCATTATGCAGTTCAGGCTGGCCTTGAGCTCATTTTTGTACCCCAGGCTGGTCTCGAACTTGCATTGATCCTCCTGCCTTAGCCTCCTGAGTACTGGGATTACAGGCATGTGCCACCATACCCAGCTTCTGACATGTATACTATTTTTTTTTTGAATTTTTAAATTTTATTTATTTTTTTCTTATTTCAGAACCTTTGTTTGTTTATTCACTCATTTTTATGGTCGGTTCAGCCCACCCCGAGGGCAGGGCTGGCACAGCATGTGATGCCAGGGATCAAACCGCGGTCCCTGAAGCCGCCCAAGCTTTCCCAAGCAGGTGCTTTAGACCACTGAGCCATCCCACCAGGCCCCAATGACATGTATACTATATTAAACAGATTTATCAAGAGGGTTCAAATATCAAAAGTAAATTGAGCACACAGAGTGTAGAAGTACTTCAGAGAATCGAGACCTAGTGAACTACTTGCTAGTATTTCTGTGATTTCTGAGTACTTCCTCTGATGTATTAGAGCACTGGGGAAAGCAACAGAGCTCCTAATAACTTAAAGTACAGACTCTCACCGGTCAAGGGGCACACACCCTCAAATACCAGTGGTCTGAGAGGCTGAAGAGGAGGATTGCTGCTAATTCAAGACCAGTTTGAAGTACATAGCAAGATTACAGCTCAAAAACAAAAGCCCCCAAATGAGAAAAACCACCCTCTTCAAAATCTCTGAGGAAAAAAAGCAGAATGTTAGGAATCCTAGAATAAAGATTTTTCCACTCTTTAAAAGATATTGTCAGGGGCTGGGGAGATAGCTCCGAGGCACAAGTGCCTGCTGGGCAAGTGCAAGGTCGTGAGTTCGAACCCTGGTCCCACAAAAAAAAAAAAAAAAAAAAAAAAAAAAAGATATTGTCAGGCCGGCTAGATAGCTCAGTGGACTAAAGCGCCTGCTTGGGCAGAGCGCATGGCAGGGGTTCGATCCCTGGCATGCTGAGATATGCCTGCGATCGCAGCTCTTGGGAGGCTAAACACAGGAGTCTGATCTATGTAGTGAGAGACCCTGTAGACCCAGTACTAAATACAAAACAAAACAAAACAAACCCCCCAAAAATATATTTCATAGAACTGATTAAAAAAGACAACCTGCAAGCACCGAAGCACTTGCCATCTCACCTGGATGTTGTCAAACTTGAGGCCTGGCATGGTGAGGTTGTCCTTGTCTATGAACACAGTGCTGTATTGCTGGGTCGCCACTGAGATCAGAACTTCCTTGGTGCCCTGGCTGGGAAGCCAGGCGTCGTTTCTCCGGTCCATTTCACTCATGCTCAAGGCTGTGGCAAAAGGGTCATCGCTCCCTGAAAACACTGCCTGGACCTGTGAGAATGGCTTTGGAGACTTGGGGATGTCCATGGATGCTGCAGAAATCGCTGATTCTGATCTTTCCATTCCTGCAGAGTAAGATGGGTTGGCAGAATCAGGGGACATTTCTCCTACAGGCGTAGGGAGAGAAGACAGCTCTCCTGGAGCCGGGGTGCCCGCGTTGGGGTTACTGACAGAAATGAAGGTGGAAGTGGTGAAGGAATCGAAGAAGTCAGAGGCCAGTGAATTAGTGTTGATTGTATCTCCAAAAAATTTACTCAGGCTGGGGCTGGGCTGGACCACCTGAGGAGGGGTCTTTGCAGATGTCTCACTTGCGCTGCTGAAACTTGGCGACTTCACCATCTGTGACTCGAAGCCATCCTGCAGGAACAAGTGCGGCTGGGAGGGAGCTGGATTCGCCTGGCTGAAGATGGTACACACGGGCACAGGCTCGTCTTTGGAAGAGGACTGACCCGAAGACACATCAGACATGTGCTCTTCGGGTTGAACTTTCTCATCCACGGGCACCAAGTCCCTGGCACTGGTGTCCTCAAAGGCAGGCATCCCCTTGGCTTCCTCCTGGGTGGAGTCTTCTTTCAAAGACGCTCTGCTGTCGGGTGTCATGTCGGACACATCCTGGGGGGTGTCGTCTCCGTCAGTTTCACTGTCACGACTCAGAAGGTCCATGGTTTCCTTATCGGTGGCACCCTTCAGGCTGTGACCAGCAGTGCCTTCTAGGGGTTCCACGACTTCCTGCAAGCAGCCAAGCTCACCCCCATCGTCTTCACTGTTATTGGGAGAGTCTGAAATAAGCACGCTCTCCATCATGTGCTCATTGAGTTTATCCACGAAATTGTTGGAATCTTCTGAGATAGTCTCGTTCTCTTCAGACCCAAACTCATCTCCACCGAGGTCAATGGTTTCCTCTCGATACAGAAGCTGGCCCTCCTCCTCCTGAGGCACCTGTGGAGTGAGGCTATTGGCTCCCGCCTGGGCGGAGGGAGCTGCTTCAGGCACCACCTGCTCACTGCTTTTCCCCTTCTCCATGTTTGCCTGAAACAAAGACAATCATAGACCCTCCTTATCAGCAGTCTGTGTCAGAAACTAAGCTGCTTTATCTTGCTTTTTAAAAAACAATTCTTGTCAGGATGGGTGGGTAGTACACATGCCTATCATCCTGGCAGGGAGGCTGAGGCAGAGGGTCTCAAAAAATTTAAATAATTTCTTTATTGCTTAGGTATAAAAATGGCTCAAAATTTATAAACCTCCATTTTCTGCTCTTCTTTTATTTATTTACTTTTGTATTTTAGGTTAATGTCTACAGGGTGTTCAGGGTCTTACTACTAGATCAGACTCATAGTGATCTGCCTGTTTACAGCCTCCAGAGAGCTGGGATTATAGGCATGTGCCACCATACTCAGTCTCAATTGCTGTCTCTGCCCTGCCCCCGGGGCAGGACTGGCAGGCAGGCCTGGGATCAAACTCCTGGCCCCTGTACCTGCTTACAGGCACTTTAATCCATTGAGCTACTTGGCCAGTCCTTCTGCTCTTATTTTATTTGTGTTTAGGGTCTACAGGATCTCATTGCATAAATTGGATTTGTAGTGATTCTGCTGTTTTCAGCCTTCCACCAAAGGGCTTAAACAAGTGCTTTAGTCTGCTGAGCTATCAGGCTGGCCCTTCTTATTTTAAATTGTGGAGAAATACACATACAATTTAACTTCTTACCCATTAAAAAATGTATTTGGTACAGGGTCTCACTACACAGTGATCCTCCTGTTTCCAGCACTGGGATTACAGGCGTGCACCACCACACCCAGCCTTGTTTTGGTTTTTGAGACAGGGTCTCATGAGGCAGTTCAAGACTGGTCATGGACTCACTATGTCATACAGCTCAGGGTGGCCTCCATCCCTATGATCCTCCTGCTATAGCCTGTACATAGTGGGATTACAAGCATGCACCACAACTGTTTTCCATTTTAGCCTTTTTTTTTTTTTTTTTTTAACCAGGGATTGAACTGGGGGCCTTGTATTTGTGGGGCTGGCTGGCATTTAAGCCAATGAGCCATCTTGATGTAAATGAATTTTTTTTTTTTTGTTTTTTTTGGTTAGGGAAGGGTCTACAGGCTGTTCAGGGTCTAACTACTATATTGTACTCTAGTGATCAGCTTGTTTAATGCCTCCCAAGAGCTGCAAGAGCTGGGATTACAAGTGCCACCACGTGGGTGGGACCAGCACCGCAGGCCCAGGGATGGAACCCCTGGCCCCCACACCTGCATGCAGGCACTTTAATCTGCTGAGCTATTTGGCTGGCCCTGTAAAACTAAATTTCTATACTCATCTTTTCTCCCTATGTCCTTCCCCAGACAACCACTATGAATTTTTTTTTTTTTTTTTTTTGTGGGACCAGGGTTCAAACTCACGACCTTGCATTTGCCAGTCAGTGCCACGGAGTTATCTTCCTGGCCCCTGCTATTCTACTTTATATTTCTGTAAGTGTCCCTGATTACTTTGTATTTGGGGAATTGTACAATATTGGCCCTTCTGTAACTTGCATATTTTAGGCCTGAACTGCATAGTCGGACCCTATCTCAAAAAATTAAAAATAAAAATTCTGTTGCATGTGAAAAGCACACTCTTGTTTGTCCACTGACTTGTTTTTTTTTTTGTCTTTTTGAGACAGGGTCTCGCTATGCAGTTGAGGCTGGTCCTGAGCTCACTTTTGTAGCCCAGGCTGGTCTCGAACTCGCACCAATCCTCCTGCCTCAGCCTCCCAGAGTGCTGGGATTACAGGCGTGCACCACCACACCCGGCTTGTTCACTGACTTGTTAATGGACACTTTCATTGCTTCTTTTAATTATTGTAAACAGTGCTATGAACATAGATGCACAAGTATCTCTGAGGCCTTGCTTTCAACTCTTTCGCGTATGTACCCAGGACAGGAACTGCTATTTTCTTTTCTTGTAGGATTACAAGTTTTCACAGCAGCAGACCACTTAACATTCCTACCAACATGTATGGCACAAGTGGCCCAGTTTCTCCACATCATCACCCACACTTGCTACTTTTTGGTTTTATTCTTCATTAAATCAGTACCCATTATACTGTGTGTTGAGTTTTAGCTTCTAAACACTTTTAAGGCTGGACATAAGGGGCCTGGGAGATAGCTCAGCGATCTAAGCCCCTGCCTGGCAAGTACAAGGACCCTGGTTTGACACCCACCCCCCAGCACTGCTCCAGGCGTGCTGAGCCCACCATAAAAACCGGGCGTTGTGGCACACACCTATAATTCTAGCGCTGAGGCTGGGGCAGGAGGCCCACTACAAATTTGAGCTGTGTAGCAAGACTAACAAATACATTAAAAAAAAAAAAAAAGAAAAGAAAAAGAAAAAAGACTCAGCTGAAGTGCTCTAACCTACTGTCATCTTTCACCCTCACCCTCGGGGCTTGTATCACTGTCTGCGTCTGCTGGGAAATGGAGACACTGATGCCAGCAAAGGAAAAAAGCAACAGCAACACAGAAAACAGGGCGGGGGCTGACAAGAGCAAACTAGGTGACACTTCGGGCATCTCCTTTGTGCCTGGTCACGCAGTACGTGTGCATCGTCACCTGGTCCTCAGCTACAGCTGCTAGGATGCTACTCGAGGAAGCAGGCTGAAGTACAGAGCTTGATCAAAACCACAGAGGGCGTGGTGCACGATCCAGGACCAGCTAAGGCCAAAAGTCAGCCTGTCCTGCCTGAAGAAAGGACAGAAGGCGCGGACGCCGCGTCTAGGCGAAGTGTCCCAGGCTGGCACTGCCCAACCCCTCCTGACCACCGTGGCGCTGAGCCTCACCTGCGACCCTCCCCTGGGATGGGGAAGGGGTCACTTGCGACCGTAACCCAAGTCCTGGAGACGCCGACAGCCCGGAAGTAGGAAGAGCATCCGGCACGCCCCCTCCTGCGGCTAGTGCGCCTGCGCACGCCGGTCCTGGGTGCATGCCCGGAGCCTGGAGCCACAGGTGGAAAGCGCGGTTGCTTTCCGGTTTCTCTGCTTGGACGATGGTGGGGAGGCCAGATTATGGGAAGGCAGAGGGAAGAAATCACCTGCCCTGGGGTGTTTTTGACATTCAGGCTAGTAGCAAACTTGTGACAGGACAGGTAGTAAGGGAAACGATTAGAGAATTTTAGCTAACGATCTGTAGAAATACTAATTTCTAACAATTTTCCTTTGTCACACTGATGATAAAGATGGAATAATGAATGGTTGGGAATGGACTTACTCCACGAGTATGGAGACCTTTCCTTCCCTTACCTCTGCAAGTTTGTGGTGGCAGCGGTTGAAGAGAAATCTGGCGTTTTAAGGCTCTGTTTACTTGAGTTGTCATAATCTCAGAAGTCTCCTCATTCGCTCAAATATTCATTGACCTTAGCTGTAAGCCTTGCTTGGTGTTGGGCACCGGGTACAACTATGGAAACCAGACCCAGCCACTTTTGTCACAAAGGGGTAAAGGATGCAGAGGCAACTGGTTTTGTCCTTTTTTTTTTTTTTTTTAAGACAGGGTCTTGCTATGCAGTTCAGGCTGGCCTTGTGCTCACTTTGGTAGTCCAGGCTGGTCTCGAACTCGCACCAGTCCTCCTGCCTCAGCCTCCCAAGTGCTGGGATTACAGGCGTGCACCACCACGCCCAGTTTAGGCACCTGGTTTTGGAGTCCTAGTGAGATCAGGCCAGTGAAGGGGCTTCAGCTACAAATGAATTTTGCTGCTGCCAGTTAGCATGGATCTTTGCTTTTAGTAATGATGGAAATTAAAGCGCAAATTTAGAGGAAAAAGCTTTAATTAGTACAATAAAATGCTAAGAGACTTTAGCCTGAGCGGTGAAAGAGGCTGGCCTTCAAGGGAGGAGGAAAGACTTCGGTTGAGCAGCAGAAGGAGCACACCCTGCAGACTGAGATCTCCAGAGGCAGGAGGCTAGCTTGTAAGGGTTAGCTGCTGGGCTGGAGGCTGGTTGATCTTTATCTCAGTCCTGATTTTCTAGCTAGGTAGTTCCCTTCTCATGCAATAATTATTTACTGCAGGTGGTTTCCTCCATGTGGGTTTCTGCTTTTCCTAGAATCCAGGTGATTACTGGTTTAAGACACTGGCTGAAGACTTATGCAAAATTGAATGTTCTTGTAAATCCTTTATCTTGGTGCCTTCCAGTTCAAAGGAGAGTAAATGTCAAGGCTAATGAAGTATGTTTTGGAAAATTTTACATAGACCCTAAGTATTTAGCATACCTATGCAGAGCTGAGAAGGAATTTCACCCAAAGATTTACAGTAACAAAAGATACAAAATTAAGTTTTGTTCTACTTGTGTATTGGACATTTAAATCCGACTGCCTCGGATGAAATTACAGGTTAAGCATTTGAAGATAATAGGCTAAAGTCTTAAGATTCCGCCCGCTTTGTCTTTTTTTTTTTTTTTTTTTTTTTTTTTTTTTTTTTGTCTTTTTTGAGACAGGGTCTTACTGTGCAGTTCAGACTGGCCTTGAGCGCACTTTTGTAGCCCAGGCTGGTCTCGAACTCGCACCGATCCTCCTGCCTCAGCCTCCCGAGTGCTGGGATTACAGGTGTGCGCCACCACGCCCGGCTTTTTTTTTTTTTTTTTGCGGTCGGGGATTGAAGGTAGAACCTTGCCCTTGCTAGGCAAGTACTTATTCTACTGAGCTATCTCCCCTCAGTGGGGGTTTTTAATGTCACGATGGTGTCATCACACAGGAGCCACTAACCAAAACACTCTGGGAGCGCCGTCTGAAAGGGCGACCTCTAGCGGAAGCCTGTAGTTCCCAGGTACCCTGGGGCACCTGTAGTCTCTCCAGCCACAGCGAGACTCCAGGTGGAACGATCTCATGCGAAAAAAAAAAAAAAAAAGCTTGTGCATACAGGCGGAGCGAAGATAAAAACTGATCACAGTAACTGCAATTACTGAGCGTCGGCCATTCTCTCCACCGGTGAGGTGCAAGAAAGACTAAGAGGTGCAGTAATTCCCACTGCACCTCAGTACAGCTCCTCCCACCTGATCCTGGAACCCTAGCGCCGCCTTCCGCCTGGTCCCTCCCTCTTTCTTTCCAGCCTGACTCCCTACCCAGAAGCCGCCATAGTTGAGAGCCCGGATGAAAGCCTAAGTACGCATGCGCCTGAGCTATTCGCTGCTGTCATTGGCTGCCCTCAAGGAGCATACCGGTGACGCTAACAAAAACAGGAAGCGAGTCCTACGGAGGTTGTGTTGGGCCAAAAAGAGTGGGCTCAAGTGTGTGGCCTCACGGAGTGGATGAATGGACGCTGTGGTCGTGCCCACCAAGTGGGACACGCAGGCTGTAGCGAGGATCTGAGCGCCTGAGCTCAGGCACATCTCCTTCCGCAACATGGAGGACGATGCGCCGGTGATCTACGGCCTAGAGTTCCAGGTGGGCAACGAGAGGGCGGCAGATACACTGTGCTGGCCCCGACAGCACGCCGGGTCCCAACAAGGAATTTCGGCGCTCGTGATTTCCCAATGCCTGATCTCAGCGAGGGAGACTGAGGCTTCTAGGGAGAACTGGGGGCAGGATGAGGCGCAAGAGACCCTAGAGGCAGTTCAGGGCGCAGCAGGTGGCCAGGGCGGACTAGTCCCTTCCTCCTCACCCTTGTTCTGGGCAGCGCACTCTGGGAAGACGGGGATGTGTGGCTGTCCACCTGCTCTGAGAATTGGAGTTCCCCGAAGGCGGCAACTGAGTCTGGTTTTAATTTGACCATGCCAATAATCTTAGCACGTGGGAGGCTGAGACAAGAGTATCGTCTTGAGTTGGAGGCCGGAATGGGCTACATAGTGAATTGAAGGCCAGCCTGAATGACAAAGCGAGGCTCTGTCTCAGACAACAAGTAAACAGTAAGTTTAACGTTGAAAAGGTTTTACATACACCGGAGATTGTGGAGATCCATCTAAAGTTCTTGTGTTTCCTTTTCTTAACTTACTCTAATGCCAACATCTTACATAACCAGGGTTCATTCTCAAAGCTTAGTGATTAACATGGGTGCAGTACTACAAAAAGTACTGGCTTTATTCGAATTTCACTAGTTTCCCCACCACTGTCCTAGTTCTCCTTCATCCTCACTTCTCTGTTCACCATGACTGCCATGTGGTAAATGCTTAACGAGTAAGGGCAGAGTGAGTCCCCTGCTATAGGCAATGGAATGGAAGTGTCCTTGGCAGTTTGGAAGCTCAAGAAGGAAGCTGATGTGGGTAGAATTGTTGGAGAGGGAGAGAGATGGGAAGGTGGCTAAGTGCAGATTGTGTAGGGCCAGTGAGTGCCCTGTACTGGTTTTTGTCTGTTCAGGTAGCTTTTGAGAACCTGTTGTGCTTATGGTGCACAGGAACATGGAGAAATAGAAACATAAATTGCTACACAAAGTACTTGGTCCGTAATTCACTGGGGCAGTATGTGCTACAGCCATAAACGTTTTTGACTTTGCAGCAAATTATGGTGAGAAAGTCTTAGTTGTCAAAAGCATCGATGCTACTGCTTGGATTCCTGAAGTGGAAGTGCTGGCTGGACTGTTCAATAACTGTGCCGCCGGGGCCTCGGCTTCCTTGCGGTGAAAATGGGAAAGCCAGCATCTACACTGTGGTTATTGTGAACATCGAATGAGTTAATAGTTTCATTCAAGGACCCCGCATGGTGCTGACACTGTTGTGAGTATAAATCGTGCCATGAGGTTTGATGCATGGAATGTCACACCGGAAGGTTGGTTGTACTAGCTGTGTCACACAGGTAAGGGCCCCAACCTGCTGTTACTGGGCCCTAGCCTACATGTCTGACACTGCTTGGCAGGAGACCATGAATCGTTTGGATAGGCAAGTGCTACGCAGGTGAGTGCTGAGGATCGAGTGAAGCTCTTAAGAGCTTGTCCCATTTATCCTAATGAAGGCCTTTTTGAGCCCCTGCATTGCTTGTAAGTGGGGCAGACAGTGCCGGAAGTCAGTGGCAGGTGTTTAGGACTGAGATCAGAAAGAGGAACCTTGTGGTTATGGGGAACTCTGTGTGCACTCCAGACGGGCACCAACCATTCCTGTGGGCCTGATGCTCTGGGAGAAGAAATGGGTAAGAGGAGGAAGGAAGGAAGTTTGGAGTCAGAAGTCTACACTGAGGAATGAGACACAAACTTGGCTCCATGGTGCTATTTAAAGGTGTGTTTTAGATCTGTCTATAAAAATGCTTTTTCCTGCTTGCATTTTTTTATCTTTTCTTGTGTGATGAGGTAGAATAAGATGACAGCAGATTTATAGTCCTTTTCTCTAGCAGTGTCAGCTCTCCTCTCTGAAATAGATAATGTAGTTAGATGTTACTTCTTCCTACTTGCTTGGCCTCAGTCCTCTCGAGGCATGTGAGTCCCTGCTCACTGTCTCTGCCTTCCCGAGCTGCTCTTCTTTCTCAGGATGCCTGCTAGCTCAACTGGCTTATTTTTGATTTTCCTCTATTGCGCAGCAAGGGCATGTAATCCTGTGTCTGCCTGAAACTAAGCTGGAGCGTGAATATGGAGAAATGTCAACTTGTGGTTGTGCTCTGGTCAGCATTTTTGGTACTTACACATGGACTAGCTGATCTTTTGATCTTTTTGAGCCTTTGTCTCCTCTCTTATGAGAATCTACATTTCTCTTACTTTTTTTTTTTGTGTGTGTGTGTGTGTGTATTTTAGGGAAGGATCTACAGGGTGTTCAGGGTGTCACTACTGGATCAGACTTGTAGTGATCTGCCTGTTTACAGCCTCCCAAGAGCTGGGATTGCACATGCCCAAGAGGCAGGGCCAACATGACAGGCCTGGGATCAAACCTGGGCCCCTGCACCTGTTTGTAGGTGCTTTAATCCACTGAGCTATTTAGCCAGCCCTATTTATTTATATTTTGAGACAGGATGTCACTGTGCAGTTCAGGGCATCCTTAAGCTCACTTTGTATCTCAGTGTGGTCTGAAGCTTACAACAATCTTCCTGTCTCAAGTCTTCTGAGTTCTAAGATTACTGTCGTGAGCTACCACGCCTAGCTTGTGTATGTCCTCTTGAGATGGTCTCAACTACAGCTTGTAGTTCAGGCTATCCTTGGACTCACTTTGTAGCCCAGGCTGGCCTCAAACTCACAGCAATCCTCCTATCTCAGCCTCCTGAACACTGGGATCCCAGGCCTGCACTGCTATGCTTATCATCTTGGTATTTGAGACAGGTTCTTCCTATCTAGTTCATGCTAACCCTGAACTCACTGTGGTCCTCCTTGAGAGCTGGGATTATAGCTGTGTACCATTATACCTACCGAGTTTACCTTTTCTTTTTCTTTCTTTTTTTTTTTTTTCCTGTGGCCTGCTCAGCCTGCCTTGAGGGTGAAGCTGGTGTGGCATGTGGTGCCAGGAATCGAACTGTGATCCCTGTGCTTGCCTAAGCTTGCCTAAAGAGGGGCTTTAGACTGCTGAGCTATCTCGTCAGCCCTGGGTCTACATTTCTTTAAAGCAGGAATTATGCCTCATGCCTCCTGAGTACCCCCACAGCACCTTCTGGGGTGCTATGGAGTGTAGGCCACAGGCATAGTCAGCTATTCATCAGTGACTTGAAGCACAGCAAAGTCATAACATAATCATTCCCTTTCATAGGGGTTTTTTCCTAGGTCCTATTTTTGTTGACTTTTGTGCTTGTATCATCAGGAATGTTGGCATACACATTCCTGTATTTGAGCTTATAAATTCACACTCCTGTCTGTTAGTGCAATCATTAACTGGACTCAGGTCAGGCCCCCATGTGACCTGTGGTAGGCAGTAATAGCCCACTAAGAGGTCTTTTTTTTTTTTTTTTTTTTTTGTCTTTTTGAGACAGGGTCTCGCTATGCAGTTGAGGCTGGCCTTGAGCTCACTTTTGTAGCCCAGACTGGTCTCGAACTCGCACCAATCCTCCTGCCTCAGCCTCCCAGAGTGCTGGGATTACAGGCGTGAGCCACCACGCCCGGCTAAGAGGTCTGATCTGTAGGTTGGGGGGCGTTGCCCTCAACCTTCTCCCCACTGCCTGGGGTTCCAGCTCTTGGAGCAGTTGGGGCCTTGTCTCTCAGGCAGCTTCCCTCTTACTTTATGCAGTTAGTTCTTCCTAAGCCAGGCGTTAAATCAGAACATTGCCAGTGTCAGTGCCACACCTCTAGGTTTGTAAATATATGCACCTATTTGGTAGAGGGTGTGTAGATTCACACGCACCTTACCAGTTCCATAGCTCCAAAGCTGCAAGCGTTGTCCTTGCTTGTCTACTGAAGAGACAGACAGGCCATGGGGCCTTGAACGAGATGCCTGGAAGACTGAGCAGACAGCTCCCAAAGCTGTCACAAGGCAGGGCATGTTTAGTGGCTTAAAAGAATGCGATTTCACAGTTCTCTAGGTTAGGAGTGCAGTGTGGGCCTCCTGGACTAGAAGCGGGGCCTTTGGAATTCTTCACCCTGGGAGAATCTGCATCCTGGCTTCTGCTGCCTTTCTGTTTTCCATTACTTTGTTCCTGGGCTCACAGCTCCTTCCGTCCATCTTCAGAGCGAGCAGTCGCTGCCTGAGTCTTCCCTATGCCATCACCTCTGATTTTTCTTGGTCATTTTTCTTGCCCTGACTGTAGCCAGGAAATGTTTTCTGAGCTCAAAAACCCTGCAATCTCTGCATCTCAAGCCCCTTGCTTTGACCATACTCACATAACCCTCTTACCATGTATGTTAACTGACAGCTTCCAGGGATGAGAACATAGACCGGGGCCATTATTGTGCCTGTCGCAGGGCACATGGGGACCTGACCTGGGTCCAGTTGAAGGTTGCACTAACAGACAGCGGAGTTTGAACTTTCTGGCTCAAGAGTACTAATGCAAGGTCTAATATCCTGTTGTATCATTTTTCCTTCTTGAAGCCTCCAATTCGTTACCTGAGATTCTTGACTTATTTTTCTTTTAATAATTGGGCATGTTAAGTAGAGTTGCAGTAATTCATGTTGTTGAATATTGCCAACATTTTGCGATCAGGAAATCCAGTGGATCCTGACACTATCGGTGGATGACAGGTCTCAGACAAGGCTTGCTCCAGGAATTCCGCTCAGCCAAACAGAGCTACTTTGCCCAAGATTCTGCTCTCTCCAGGGACACTGCGTCAAGTGCCTGACTGGTGTGGGTGGCTGGTGACTGACATAAAGACCTAGCCGTCTTGCCTCAGTCTTGATGGCTCATTGAGCCCCAGAGCTCTCCAGTGGAGATCCCAGCTTCCATGGCAGGTGTGATATAAACTGACTTTGCCTTCTGCCCAGTCCTGCTTCTTCACTGTCATGTGGATGATGCCCAGGAATACTGTTCACAAATTCCTGGACATGTATCTTAGAGTTTGAGACTTGTGTTCCAGGGAACTCTTGTCATTTGACTCTTCCAGAGGTCTCTGTTGTTTCTTTTGGTTTTTGTCCATATAGTTTTGTCTTATTGTATGCCTGGCTTTTGTTTTTGTTTTTTGATTAAAACATCTGAGTGTTGACCCTTCCTTCAGAGGAACAGTGGTCCACTTAATGGCCTTCATTTAACGCATTCAAAGGGTCAAGATGATTTAGAACATGAGTCTGTATTGGCTGCTGTGTTTCTAGTTTCCCTTCACTTCTAGGTTGTGGCCCTACAAATCAAGGGCTTTTTTCTATGCTTTGTTGCTTAAGCCCCAGGAATCTGTCAGAAACTGTTAGGTAACATCAGCCTTTTATCAGACCCGCCCAATTGACAGATGTCCCTAGGTGAAGGACAGTCAGGTCCTGGTCTCCTTTCCCTCCCAGTTGTCTGAAGCCTTGAGAAAGATTTGCAGTAGCCTCTCCTCTCCCCTCCCCTCCCCTCCCCTTCCCTCTCTTCTCCTCTCCTCTCCTCTTCCCCTCCCTCCTTCCCTCCCTCCCTGTCTGTCTGTCTGTCTGTCTGTCTCTCTCTCTGTCTCTCACCGGGGATTGAACTCAGGCTGTATTTAGTACAGGGTATCACTACTCAGATTAAACTCATAGTGATCCTCCTGTTTTCAGCCTTCTAAGTACTGGGATTATAGGCAGGCACCACTATGCCTGGTCTCAGTCAAATCTCAGCGTACTCTAGGGGTGGGACTGGCACAGCACGCAGGGGATTGAGCCTTGGGCCGGCCTCCTATTTAATTGTTATAGCTGGTTTTTTTTTTTTTTTTTTTTTTTTTTGGTGGGCTGGCTCAGCTTGCCCTGAGGGCAGGACTGGTGCAGCGTGTGGGTACCGAGGATTGAACTGCGGTCCCTGCAGCAGCCTAAGCTTTTCAAAGCAGGCACTTTAGACCACTGAACCATCCAGCCGGCCCTGTTATAGCTATTTACTTTGAAGAATTTTTTTTTTTTTTTTTAAGCAACCTATGGTGCTATTGCTAGGAACTATTTCCTGCCATATTGTTTTGTCAAAGTCTAATGTATCTAATCAGTCTTTAACTATTGAAATCATGGTGTTGTTTAAAAATACAGCTAGTAGGGGCTGGGGAGATTGCTCCATGGCATGAGTGCCTGCCTGGCAAGTGCAAGGTCATGTGTTCGAATCCCAGTCCCACAAAACAAAATAAAAACCAGCTATTGTGGTATGAATAATTTACTTTTATCGCATAACTTGTGTGCCCATTTGCAACCATTGTTTATATGGCTTTGAAGCACAGTTGTGTTAGAAGTGTCCGGTTGCCTCAGATGCTGACTTATCCTTCATCCTCGGTAGCTGGGAGACGCTGCCCTCTCTGGCTCTGAGGCTCGCTATAAATGTGTGTGCATTTTCCTTCCCTCTGTAGGCACGGGCTCTCACACCTCAGACTGCAGAAACAGATGCCATCCGGTTTTTGGTTGGGACACAGTCTCTTAAATATGATAATCAGGTAACTATTTTTAACAAACATATACATGTTACTTACTAAGCTTATTTTTAGTTTTATAACCATTTTGCTCTTGATTTTTCAGGCAACATTTGTGGAAAAAATTAATGCTGTACAAACAAACTACCATTTCCCATAGATTTAAATGTAGCTTTTCAAGCTATTATACAGTTTTGTGTAATGATTGAGTGCAATAATTTAAATGTACTTGGATCATTTTAACTGTTGAATTTCATTGTGGTTTTGTGGTCCCTGAGTGTCACTGTAAGTCACCAAGATTGGTGGGGATGAGAGGCAGCAGGTGACTCTGCAGTTGTTCCTCATACTCCATGCAGCTGAGCCTGGACCAGGTCACTCTCCTGCCTTCATACAGAGCTCTGACTACCTCGACCAGTTGACTGGGAGGTAACCCTCTTACAACTCTGGCCACTGGAGTGGACACTCACACAATCTGGAGTCAGCTCGAGGATTGGTACTGTCTGAGCTCAAATAAATGGGTTAGCCTTGCACCTCTCAATGAGCTGTGGATTCCATAGGAGGGATAGCTAGCACACACATGCACAGGTGGGACACACTTGTAATACTTGGGCACTTGGGAGGCTGAGGTGGGAGGAGTACGAATTTAAGCCCAGCCTAGAAAATTAGACTATCTCAAAACAAAGATATATATTTTTTAAATTTTATTTATTTATTTTTGTCTTGTTTCAGAATGTTTGTTTGTTTATTCACTCATTTTTATGGCCGGCTCAGTCCACCCTGAGGGCAGGGCTGGCGCAGCATGTGGTGCTGGGTATCGAACCACAGTCCCTGAAGCCACCCAAGCTTTCCCAAGCAGGGGCTTTAGACCACTGAGCCATCCCGCCGGGCCCCACAAAGATATTTTAAAAAGGGCTGATAGCCAGGTGTGGTGGTGCACACCTGTGAGTATAGCACTCAGGAGGCTGAGGAAGAGGATGTTAGAGAATTCATGGCCAGTCTGGGTTACTTAAGTGAGTTCAAAACTGACTTGTGCTACATAATGAGACCCTGTCTCTAAACAAACAAACAAACAAACAAATAAATACAAAATAAAAAGGGCCAGCAATGTACTTCAGTGAGAGTGCCCTAGCTGTAGTTCATAGCTACCCTTGCAGCTGTCTTTTTCTCCTACAATTAGAGGGCAGAACTGATCACTTTTTATTTCTTCCCTTAGCTGTGTTTTGAACGTGAATCCAGATGACTGGTAGGAAAGTGTCTTTCTTTTCTTTTCTTTTTTTCTTTTTAATGCATTTAGGACAGGGGATACAGAATCTATAGATTCTCACTACATAGATCGGACTCATAGTGATTCTCCTGTTTTCAGCCTCCCACATTGCTGGGATTACAGGCACACACCAGTCTCAATTGGCCATCTCAGCTGCTCCAGGGCAGAGCCAGCAAGGCGTGCTGGTGATTAATCCTGGGTAGTGTGTTCTGCCAAAGCAGATGCTTTAGTATGTTGAGCTATCAAGCTGGCCCGGGAAAGTGTTTCTGATACGCTGGTGGTGTCTTTCTGGTTCTAAGGAAGGCATATCACTTTGTTGATACTGATGTATTCATTCATTCATTCATTCATTCATTCAGGAAAGGCTGATTTTGTCCATTAATAGAACTCTTCAGTTACTGTTTTTTTTCTGGGTTGAGTGTACAAAAATCTACAGATATTTGCTCCCTGAGCTATATGTTCATTGAAATGGGGAAATGCATGTGCAGATGATGAGAACAAGGCTTGCATGCCCTGCAGGGGACTGGGCCACCTGGGGCTCGGCCAGAGATGAGGGCAGGAATGTGGAGCAGAGGTCTTTATTTGCTTCTGTAATACACCTCTTCTCCAGGTTCAGTTTACATTGGTAACTCCCTGTTTGTTATGTGCTTATACAGGAGTCTTATTGCTCCTGTGGGTGTTGGGGTGTGCCAGATGACCAAGAGGCATGAACGGGGTTTGTCCTCAGGTCGTGATCTCAGGGAAGCTGTTGCTGCTGTGTTACTCATGTTTTGTTTTTACCCAGTTCAGATAGAAATGATGAGCAGGCAAAGTGCCACTGGCTCACTTTGAGTTCCAAGCTCTCAGCCTTCACATTAGCAGCTGTCCCAGCTGTAGAGCAGTTCCTGGGAGCTCTGGAGCTCAGTCTCACTGCCCTCTGCAGGTGACAGCACCAGCCTGCCCAGGCTGTTGTAGGGTGGGGGCTCCTTATGGACCAGAATGGGGGCATCTGAAGTGGCTCCAGAGGGCACGGTTGTCCAGAAAGGCTGCACAACATTCAAACTCTCCCAGGTACCTTTTCTTCTTAGTTTTCAGCCTTAGCTCTGTGGTTCCATGCTTGTATTTTGACTACTGATCACCTTCTTCCCATGACCCTGATGCCTGGAGGTCCTGTCCTTAGCCATCATATGAGTTTCCTGGGTGCTTTATAAATGTGCAGATTCTGGGGCCCACTCTCGACTGGGTCTGTTTGTCCCACTTTTCTTCTGTCCTTGCCCTTCTCCTCTTCCTCTTTCTTCTCTTTGCCTATCCTCTCTGCCATCTCTGCTCATTCTTTAAGAAGAAAGGAATGTTGTGGCCCTGTGTCAGCAGAACATTGCAGGGAAGACTGGCGCCTTGCAATGTGAGGGCCTCATTGCCCCCAAGGTGGGCACTGTCTGCCAGGCCTTGTGGAGTGGGGTCACCCGAGAGGTCTGCCATACTGGCAGCTCTTTCACAGGCTCTTTTCAGCTCTCAGGCTGGTCTCACATGTGCCGACCACTGTGCTTTCTGGTGCTTTTTCCCTTCAAGCTCTTCCTTTCAGAGAAATGTGTAACTGGCAGGTAACTGCTGGCCGCTGATGCCGTTTATCTAGGCTGTGCTTTCTAGGCTTGAGGTCTCCTTGTCCTTCTAAATCTACCCCGTCACAGCATTTCATGGTGATAATGTTGGATGGGGGAGGTTGTCTGTGAACCTGCTGTAAAATCAGAAATGTGGAAAGACCCGGAGACCCGCTGAGCTTGGAATTGAAGACTGAGGGCACTCTAGCTAGCAGATGTGTGGCCCTGTGGCCTGTCCACTCCTGTGCTTCATGAAATCTGAAGGAGGAGGACGTGGGCCCGGCGGTGGAGCTGTCCAGGGGATCCGTGGCTTAATCTTTCACAGAAGAGAGCAGAGCTCTGTGTAGTGTGGCCCACTTGGCCATAGGGAGGAGGGCCGGGCCCCGTGGTGTGGGCAGGATGGCCCTCTGAGTGGCAGGACGTGGCAGGGACAGAGCCAGCAGGTGCGTCCAGGCTCCCCCAGGCAGCTCTTCTAACACAGCAGCATTGCAGAGGAGGTGTGACGGAGAGGGACATTTAAGTGCACTCCGTTTTTTTCCCCTGGTGTTAATGGATTTCTGATAAGCAGGAAATATGTCAAACGCTGAAGGAAAAACTTCCCAGCGACATGAAAATTATTTATGATTTTGTATGTTACCTTTTAGTCTGTGGTCACATGCAGCCATTTTATGTAATTGAGTGCCTTTTTATCCCTGCTTTTAGAAAGGAGTACTCTCATAACATTTTCAATGTATAGAATCATAATTTTTAAAACCATGTAATCTTCTATAATATGTATTTTGGGATTAGTCTTTGGGGCAAATTTGAAGAAGTCAAATTACTCTTTCAACTCTGACATTTATGTAGTTCTATGTACATATCATAATGAACCTCTTAAAATTTATTAAATGTAAGCCGGGCGTGGTGGCGCACGCCTGTAATCCCAGCACTTGGGAGGCTGAGGCAGGAGGATTGGTGCGAGTTCGAGACCAGCCTGGGCTACAAAAGTGAGCTCAAGGCCAGCCTGAACTGCATAACGAAACCCTGTCTCAAAAAGACAAAAAAAAAAAAAAAATTTATTAAATGTATAGAACATGTACCAGTGTCACCATAGCTTTCCTGGTATTGGTGGCCACCAGTACTCACACCCATAATCCCAGCATTAGATCATGAATTAATCACAAACTCTAGAACCCTGCCCCAGGAACTCATGAGGCTTTGTGTGTGTGCGTGTGTGTAGGGGGGCATCTAGACATAAACCATAACGCTATATCTATTATGAAATACACATTTGATTTTTTCTATGATCATGATATTTGAGATCATAATGCATCTTTTTCTTGCATTTGTAGATCCACATCATAGATTTTGATGATGAAAACAACATTATAAATAAAAACGTCCTCCTCCACCAGGCAGGTGAAATCTGGCACATTAGCACCAGCCCTGCAGACAAAGGAGTGCTGGCAACCTGCTACAATAAAAGTAAGTGTGGCCTTTTGTTGGATGTTTGGGTAACTAAGGTGTCACCTGAGATTGATTTCATAATGTCAACGCATTGGTGTGGGATCTGTAAACCTTGACCCTAGCTCAGGGACTGTGTGCACAGGAACTGAGATTCATGGTGTCCTCTCATACATTGGCTGCCCCACACAGTGGTCTTTCTACTGCCTCTGTCTAAGCAGTATTCCCACCATGCCCCCTTGGAAGTGGGTGGCAGCTGTCTTTACTTGGAGAGGACCATGAGTTTCTAAGTGGGAACAGAGGTGGTCCTGCTTGGAGGGAACCACATGGGCCTGGCCCAGCCATCTGCTGGCGGCCTGCAGAGCTTCGAGATGCCTTGGCATGTTGTCTGTGCTCTGTTCCCATGGCCAGGCCAGCGGTGTCCGCAGACAGATTTCTCTGGAGCCTCACAGCCTGTAGTGGACGTCGTTGAGTGGAAACCAGCCACAGGGCTGTGTGCAGGATGGGTGAATGATACAGGTGAAGGGGACAGAGTGTGGTCCTCGCAGGATGGCCAGGTGCCCTCTTCACCTTGCGCGAGGCCTCTGCCATGCATGTCCTCAGCAGCTGTGTTCCGACCTCGCTCTCCCCGGTGGCTCTTCTGACTTTACTTCTGCACTGCACCATCTCCTGCCCCTCAGAGGCCAGGTTCTCAGAGCTGTCCGGTTGCCACTCCTCTTCCTTAGCAGCCCTTCCTTCCCTTCCCTTTCCTTCCTCACTGCTGGAGGACTCTCAAGGGACAACTTTCCCTGAA
Source organism: Myocastor coypus (assembly GCA_004027025.1). NCBI lineage: Eukaryota > Metazoa > Chordata > Mammalia > Rodentia > Myocastoridae > Myocastor > Myocastor coypus. The sequence goes on along the minus strand of PVJA010001623.1, from coordinate 23,897 downwards.
GGTCCCGCTAGGCCTTTGGCTACCACGAAAGCTCTTCTTCCTAGGCCTGAAGCTGCATTCCCACGCTCATGTTCTGTGGAGTCTGTTCAGGGCACTCTGCTTTCTCAGTTTGAGTACTTGTTCTTTTTTTATGCCAACATCCTCAAAAATTTGTGCGTGCAGTGTCCTCCCTCATCCTGAGAGTTTTTGACACCAGCGTCTACTTCTGCAGCTTTGTGAGCCATGGGTGGCACAAGCCTGGGGCCTTCACTGGGCCTGCTGCTCTGCTCCTGGTCTCCAGGGTGATGCATCAGGGCCTCTGGTCTGCGTCCTTTCTGGATCTCGAGGCCACCATGCAGGTGTCTGATAGGCTTCGTTCCCATCAGATCCAGAGCCTCATTGCTAGTGCATTGATTGGTAAACTCTGTTCCTGAGGGGAGGACCAAGCACCTGTTATATATATAATCACTACGCGGTTCAGACTTTGCTACTATGCCCAGACCATGGCCAACTCAGCTTGCTCTGGGGTCAGGGATGGTGCAGCATGTGGTACTCAGGAATGAACCAAGGTCCTTGCGCTTGTCTAAGCTTGCCTAAGTAGGCACTTTATCTGCTGTATCTTTTGTAACCCTTCCCGTATACATTAGGTTCCTTATATATTCAAAACCATGATAGTTAAGCCTGTGTGTCTGCCTTCCTTCACTTGATGTTGTGGTCTTGAGGTGCCTTTGTTTTCCTACAGATGACTGATGTGTAGCCCTCTTTAGGGCAGAGGAGTACTCCGACATGAGTGAATACCAGCCTTTCTTGATCTGTCCATCTTTTGATGGACATGTGAGCTGCCTCCAAGGCCTAGCTATTATGAGCTGGGTCAGTAGAGCTTACTGGCTTGCATTTGAGGGGAAGCTCCCATCATTGGTGGTCTTGGTGTCTTTGTCCCTTCCTGTCGCGGCTCTGCCTCTTTTCAACCTCAGCTCATCTGCATGATGTTTTGGGTGATGGCAGTAGCTTGGAGTCAGAAGTACATGGCTAGCGGGGCAGTGTGTGGGAGTCAGCCCTGCCAGGTGCAGAGGGCAGCCGGGGTGTCCTGCTTCTTGCGGAGAGTCGGCTTCCCTCCCAGCAGTGTGCTGCTTGCCCTATGCAGGCACGGCCATTCTTCCTCTAGGCTCTTACTGGACAGAGGGAGGAGGGGGCTGTGCGAAGGGCTCTGGGAAATGAGGCTCGGAGTGCAGCTCTGCTCTTCTGCAGGATCTCAGTGTGGACGGGGCTGTAAGCCAGGGGTTTGAGTTATGTCACAGTTTCAACTCACAAAATCTCTGCAACTTGGTGGAAGTGTGTAGAACAACAGTGCTCTTGCACACATGCTCACGAGTCAGTATCACAGAGTCCTTGGAAATCGATGTGCAAAGAGCAGCACTCTCTCCTTGCCCACATGATCGTACTAGAGAGGGAAGGGAAGTGAAAGCAGTAGCCCAATGGGAGTGCTGGCGCACACCTGTAAGCCTCATTTTGGGAGGCTGCACTCGGGGGTTGAGGCAGGAGGATCACCTTGAGGTGAGGCCAGCCTCAGGCTACTCAGGAAGTTCCTGTCTCCAAGAATAAAATGGCACAGAAGCCAGGCGTGGTGGCGCACGCCTGTAATGCCAGTACTCGGGAGGCTGAGGCAGGAGGATCGATGTGAGTTCGAGACCAGCCTGGGCTACAAAAGTGAGCCCAAAGCCAGCCTGAACTGCATAGCGAGACCCTGTCTCAAAAAGACAGAAAAAACAAAACAAAACAAAATGGCATAGCACTAGCTCGTTTGCACCTTGCACAGCCCCAGAAGGTCCTGTTCACAGATCTTTCCTTGATGAAGGGTGCTCCGTGCCTGAGAGATGATGGGCAAGTGCTGGACGTTTAGCTCAGTAGCATGGTGCCTGCCTGGCACGCCTGACATCCTGAGTTTGATTCCCTCCCCTGAATAAAGAAGAAAAGAAATGATGGGGAATTGGCCATAGGATAAAGTAGTCCAGAGATTCAGGCTCTTTCAGAGCAAATGGTAGCACACCTGTCCACCTGTGCATAGCAGATGGAGTTGATAACAGGCCTCTGAGAGGGATTTATGACCGGGCTCGATCCTTGCACAGTCCCTGCTGATGAGGACTGTGATGTTCTCAGAGTTGGGGTCCTGGGGGAGCGGTATGTATGGTAAACTCTTGGGAGTTTTTCTGTGGGGCTGATGAAGGGTAAAAAAAAAAAGCCCTTTACCTCTTGTTCCCTGACAACTTTGTACAAAAAGCGCATCCATATAGAAGCATGGTGAGAATGGCTTACAAGCTGGGATCTGTTCAGTTGCACTTGTACGCATGTGCATAGTAGGTGTGTGGCAGTGCATTGCTGCTGTGACACGAATGAGGCAGTCTAGGTGACAGGACAGGTGGCTGGTAGCCCTGTGCACTCTGCACCTGCAGGGCAAGCTTTCAGTCTTTTTTTTAGAGTTTCACTACACAAATGGCACTCATAGTGATCCTCCTGTTTCAGCCTCCCAAGAGCTGGGATTTTACGGGTATGGGCCACCACGCCCAGTCTGAGTTGTGCTCTGGGGGGCAGGGGACAGCACCAGGGATTGAACGCTGTTCCTTGTGCTCTGCCTAAGCAGGTGCGTTAGTCTGATGAGCTATCTGGATGGCCTTGAAACCTTCTGTCTTGAAACTGCATTTTTTAGAATGTCTGTGTGTCTCTGTCTGTCTGTCTGTCTGTCTGTCTGTCTGTCTGTTTGTCTACCTACCTTTGAGATAGGATCTGACTTTGTAGCCTGGGCTGCCTCAAACTCAAGGCAGTTCTCCTGCCTCAGTCTCCTGAGTACTGGAGTTACAGGTGTCTACACCTTCAGTCTTGACTTGGCTGTGTTGTTGCCACCTGGAAAACCCCAGGCATTCACATAATTCACACAAACAGCTCAAACTATCTTTGGAGCCACTGGGTTCTTAAATCACCTCCCCTCTGTGGTCCCTATCTATGTACTTCAGGGAGGCTTTAAACCTTGTTACGCACCCTGCTTCCTGTTTTCAGATTTTTGTTCTTTTTGCTTTTTTAAAAATGAACTTTATATTGTTATGCTACGTTATTTTATATATATATATATATATATATATATATATATATATATATATACATATATATATATTATGGCTGGTGCAGCCTGCCCTGGGGTGGGGCTGGTGCAGCATGTGGTGCGGGGGATTGAACTGTGGTCCCTGAGGCTGCCTAAGCTTGCTTAAGCAGACGCGTTAGATTGCTGAGCCATTTCACTGGACCCTTTGTGCTTTTTTCATTCAGTACTGGTAGGTAAACTCAAGGGCTTGTGCCTGCCTTCTACCACTCACCTACGCCTCCTGCCTTTTTTGACGTTGGGTCTTGCTAAGGAACTTACACTGGACTCAAGCTGGTGGTCCTCCCTCCTCAGCCTTCTGAATAGCTGAGATTCCAGGCTGTGGCAAGCAGGCCTGGTGGATTCTTAGTGTTACACAAGGCTTTATTAATCCTCGTGGGGAGAATGCATGTGCTTCCTGTATGTGCTTGTAACTCATCTTTTCTTTCAAGGTATGACTTTGTTGCTTTGATTTCTTTCTTTCTTTTGATCTAGAATGTAGTGTGTATATGTGGTATGTGACTGGTATTTGTGTGCTCAGGGTGTGTGCCATGCCTGCCTGTGATCACACTGTCCTGTGTATGTGTGCATGGGAGAGATGTGTGAGTATTGTGTGTGCAACAAACACTGTCTGCTCTGGGGGTCCTGTGCTTGAGAGGTGTGTGTGTGTGTGTGTGTGTGTGAGAGAGAGAGAAACAGACAGAGACAGAGAGAGGGAGGTGTGCCCAGCTCTGCTCATGTCCTTGCTGAGGCCCATATGGCACTGGCCTCACGGTCAGCAGAGGGCACCAGTGACTTGGGTCTGTGTTCTCTGCCTCCAGCCTGCACAGTGTCCCCCTCTTGTGTCCATGGCATAGTTCTGGCTCACCCACCACCCACGCACAGTATTCTGGAAGCTTGCACCACTCCTCTCGGGCCCCCAGCATCTTCACTGACCTCAGCCTTGTGGGAGTCGGGTCTGCAAAGTTGGACTGGCTGTTGCCCCTGTCTCACTGTGTCAGGCATGTTAGGGATCATTGCTGGGCTGGTTTGGGGCATCTCCAGAGAACTTGTCCTGCCTCCTGAGGCTTAGCAGCCCACAGAGGGGTCCTTAGAGCCAGGGGCCCCAGCCAGCACCTGAGGTGGTTCCTGTGGTTGGTGGTTGTGAAGCCTAGCTGCCCTCCAGGTTGGTCAGAGTGTGGTAGGTGACCTGAGGGTCTCTGCTGCCCCCCAAGGTATTCAAAGCATAGTTGGTGATCTGACATCCTGGCCTCCCTCTCGTTGGTCAGACTGTGGTGGCCCTTATGTAGTTCTTAGGCAGTCATGGCAGAGCTCCCAGCAGAAGTGGTCCCTAGAGAAGGTGGGTAGACACCTGGAAGTCGAGTCCCGGAACCGATGCCCACACTTGAGTGCCCCTTCATCTGCCGTGCACCCCTGGGCCCTGTGTGCACCCTGCCCTCCCTGATTTCCCTTGTGCCCACACACTGTGGACTCTCTTGACCCTTGGGAATGTGGGTGTCTTCCATGTGCTCTCTAAAGAAGAGGGGAAGATGCAAAGGTAGAGAACAAAATAGCAGTGATAGCAGGGTGGGTAGAGGCAGGCAAGAGGCTGCAGAGCCGCAGATGAAGACTGCTATGTACAGCGCGAGGACTCTCGACTGTAGCAGTGCTGCGTTGAGGATGCATGGTAAATGGGCAGACTGCGGCAGTGAGGGGTGATCTGAGGTAGTAGAGTCTCTCCTCTGCTTTACTGCAGCAGGTATCTTACTGTACAGGTGGGCACACATACATGTGTACCATAAATACATGTAATATAGTCCGCAGGATGGAGAGAAAATAGCCAAGGTGCAGTGGCACACATCTGTAATCTCAGCTACTCATGAGGCTGAGGCAGGAGGATCACAAATTTAAGGGCATCCTGGGCAACCTAATGATAATGTGTCTCAAAATAAAAGGTGCTGGTGCTGTAGCTCAGGGTAGAGTGCTCGCCTAGCGCAGGTGAGGCCCTGGGTTTCATCCTCAGTACTGAAACACAAGAGCGAGAGCCAAAGACAGGAAAGAGAGAGAGAAAGAGTGAAGGAGAGAGGGCTGAGCCTTGTGTCTGAAAGCCTTGCTCCCTTCCCAGCTGCAGTCGGTGTTCTCAGCTCCCGTGTGACTATTTCTCGAATGTGCTATCTTCTCCCCGTACCTCTGTACCCCAGTACCCGGGGAGGCCTGAACATGTGTTATGCTTTGCACTGAGAGCCGGTTGAGGCTATGCTTTCCATTTCATCGGCCAGCTTCTCTTTGCACCAGCATCTCTTGTCCCTGAAAGGTGGTCCAGCCTGGACAGCAGGCCATGTGATTCCTGGGAAATATCCCACTGGCTACTTTAAACTGAGTAAAGGTATCAAACGGTAAGGAGACACAAGGCAAATATGCAGGGCAATGCCTCCTTCCCCTAGGAAGCAGAAGGAGAGGCAAAACAGCATGGCTGAATGTAGCCTCGAGCCCTGAGGGGAGATAGTGTCTTGGCCATGGGGGCTTCTTGTCCTGACCTCTCTCTGTCTGGCTTCCCATCACACCCTGGGCACATACAGTGGTGTGCATGCCTCACGGGGTGGTTGGAGGCCTACAAGATCCGTCAGGGTACACAGTCAGGTGTGTGCAGCCTGGCCCTCATGCAGGAGGGCACTGTGGTGTGGGCACTGAGCGCTGTCACTCCAGGCCCCTTGCTCGCTTTGTCACAGTCTCCTGACAGGGCGGGTAGAGCTCCTCAGGGTTTGGGGAGGCAGTGCAGTATAGCGTCAGCTTTATTTTATTTTTGGTAATGAAAACATTTCTTGGCTGAAATTAATGTAGGCAGGATACCAAGTTATACTCAGGAGTGCACAGGAGGCACAGGAATTTCATGAAGGAAGCAGGGTCTTCACCAAGGGCTCCATCCAGTGAAACACTCAGAGCCTTACACAGGCCAGGGCAGTCTCTAAAGGCCACGTGCTCAGGGCTAAGAAGAGAGGATGCAGTCAGACCCTGAAGCCTGCATCTGGTGGGCATAGAGACCCGGCCAGTTGGTGTCTCCTGAACACAGACCAGGATCCTCCCTGTGCATGGAACATCTGAAGTCAGTCACAGGGAAGTGTGTGTTTCGGTTCCTGCCATGGTCTGAGGTGTGCTCTGTGGTCCTCACTCGTGGGATCCAGGAGCTATGGCTGATAGTGGCGTGATTTTGAAGGGTAAGCAGTGTCCCTTGAGGTCACTGGTGAAATGTGGGTCAGGTCAACACAGTGCACTTGGTGGCAATTTCCCTCCTGGCAAGTAAACATGTGACCGTGGTGTCCCCACCCCTTGCTCTGGCATAGCATCTTCAGTGGAGGCTGGCACAGGGAGGGAAGGTGCCTGAGTAGCCCTTCTTGCTCAAGGAAGGCCCCTCAGCGCTCCAGGCTTCAGCCTTCACCGCTGGACTGACGGATGGCGCCAAGCCCGTGGTGCCTGGCCCCGAGCTGCCACAGCAACCTCTGTGCCTGAGGAGCAGCACACAGCTGTTCCTGCTCAAAGCCAAGGCTTCCTCTTCTTCTGTCTCTGTACCACATTGGAAGAAAAATTGCATCTTGCAATTTAAGTGATTGCTTTGTGAAAATAAGCTAAGAGAAGTGGATCTTTCCTGGAAAAGAATGTCTTAGGGCCCTTCTTTGTGAAACCAGGATTCTGAGATGAAATGATTGAGAGCCCTTTGAAAGAAAGGAGCCGGTGAGAGAGGCAGAGCTGGCTGGTGGGTCTCCAGGATTGTTATCAGGAGCATATGCTAATTACACACGGAGGCCTGGGGAAGCCAAATGCACCCAGGGTCCTGAGGTAGGTTTCTGAAGCACCGACTCTGGGCCTACAGTTAAACTCCCCTTTGTATTTTTATGCAGAGATTGAAAGACTGAAGATGTTCTTTGTTCCCAGATGCTTAGCTAGGAAAGGTGAGCCGTAACTTTTCTCTCTGAAAAGAGAAAGGCAACAAGGACTCAGCATCTGAGCTGGTTATTTTGCAGGCTGTGAGGGCAGCTCTTCCCAGCTAGGGGATTAGGGGTACCTGGTGTCCCACTGCCCCCACTCAGGTATTTTATATGGAAGCATCTTAACAGGGCCATCCCCTCACTGTAACTGTCACACAGCACTAAGCAGAGTCTGTTGTGGAACCAGTTGTCTTATGGTCATTCTGCCTCCAAGGCACCTTCCCATGTGTTCCATCTTGGGTTTGTGAACTGTGTGTAGCTTGCCGACAGGGACATGGCTGAGAAGGGCTCTGCGAGGTGTCTCTTCTGAGTGCAGACGGCACTGTGTGCTGGATGCTGTGGCCTGCTGGACCCCAGGCTCTGGGGCCAGTGTGCAGCACAGCCGCCATTGCCAGGGCCATGCTGAACCAAGCACCCAGACGCTCCGTTGGCACAAGAGAGGGTGGTGCGATTGGGGGACCTGAGCTGCGGGAGGCAGGCGAGGCTGCTGCTAGTGTGACACAGTTTTCTTTTCCACATAGAAAGAATATACTGTGTCCTAATGGTGTCACATCTACTACGGTGTCATGGTTTGTATCTAGGTGTCCTTCCAAAGCCTTATGAAGTCATGGGGTGGCAGGTAGAGCTGTGGTTAATTCATGATCCAGTGCTGGGTGTGAGTGCTGCTGGGAGCATGAGTGTGAGCACAGTCCCCTGCCCCAAGGCAGACAGACTGAATGCGGCGTGAGGAAGCAGAAGGGCTGCCTGCCTCTGCTACTGCCACTGCCGCTCCTCCCTTTTTCGCGTGTGCTGCTTTTGGCTGCCATGAATAGACTGTCCTCTGCCATGTGCCGCTCTGCCTCAGAGCCAGCTGACTGTGGACAGAAACCTCCACGAACTGCGGGCTAAATAAACCTTTTCTTCCTTCATTTTGGGTGTTGGGTATTTTGTCCCAGCAGTGAGAGAAGAGTCACCAAGACATGTGGTAAATGTGTAAACCAGTAACAGCCACTTAGCACTGTTGTCAGGAACTGCACCGTGTACTGTATGTGGTGGCGTGTGCTATGATTTTCTCGGTTTTCTTTTTTAAAGTTTTTTTGTGAATTTATTTATTTTTTTTAATTTTTATTCTTGTTTCAGAACCTCTGTCTGTCCATTCACTCATTTCTATGGCCGGCTCAGCCCGCCCTGAGGTCAGGGCTGGCGCAGCATGTGGTGCCCGGGATCCAACCACGGCCCCCGAAGCCGCCCAAGCTTCCCCAAGCAGGCGCTTTAGACCACTGAGCCATCCCGCCGGGCCCTGTGAATTTTTCAAGACCAAGTTTTACTGTGTAGCCCAGGCTCATGCAAACTTATGGTGATCCTCCTGCTTCACCCTCCTGGGCACTATTACGGGCATGTGCCACCAACCTGGCATTGTGGCGCTTTTCTAAGACCCATAGTTGGGAGGTTTACGTCCACATAACCACATGTGCATGGATGGAGCATCGTGCTATGATGTCACCATGGCAGTAGTGCCACCAGATGATCAGTACTGCCTATCTCCATTATAATGACCAAGTGGATGTTGTGGAGCAATGCATTTTGAGGAGCTTTAGCTGAGTGACTGTCACCCCTCAAAGAGCTGACAGTGGCTTCCCTTTGTTGTTTTTTTTTAAAGAAATTTTTATTTTATTTTATTTTATTTTTCTTGTTTCAGAACTTTTGTTTGCTTATTTATTTATTTTTATGGCCAGCTCAGCCTGCCCTGAGGGCAGGGCTGGCACAGCATGTGGTACCAGGGATCGAATTGCTGTCCCTGCAGCTGCCTAAGCTTTTTTCTAAGCAGGCGCTTTAGACCACTGAGCCATCCTGCCGGACCCAATGGCTTCCGTTTGGTAGCAGGTCTGAAGTGTGTCTTGAGTGTATCTGTTGAATGGGAATAGTTCACTGTAGTCACTGTTGGGAGAGACAGGATCATCGCACTGGAGAGCAGCCCATGCAGTGCTGCTGGCCACAATACCAGGCAGCAAGCTATTGATAAGGGCCTGTAAGGAGCAGGTGTGGGAAATTCTACTCTTTGCAAACTTTACTGGCAATTGCAGGGTGGGTTGCTTAAATGTAACCTGCTCGAGCAAAAGGAGGCAAACTCTCTGGCCACCTGAGAGTTCTTTGCCCACTTGCTTTGGAGTGTGGAGAGGAGATAGCCTAGGGAGGCTGGCTTGGTGGCTGCAGTGGGACAGAGGACCCTGAAGCCACCTGGCTGGAGCCAGAGCTTGGAGTGTGGAGTGGCAGGAGATGGCAAAGGCGAGGCTCAGCCTCTACTTGGTGTTAGCTGTGGGCTCCCAGGCAAGGCATTTAGTATATTTGTCTTCCGTCATTTTTGCCACTCCTATGTTGTACACGTGTGCACCAGCATGATAACCCCCCTTCAGAGCCCCTGTGCCCTGCAAGGGGGTGGGGGGAGGGAGTGCCTGCCATATGTAGATCTCCCCATCACTGCTGTGGTTTGATCTGCATTTTTCTGGTAGGGGAGTGGCTGGAATAGTTGGGCAGGCCAGAAGCATGGGTTAGCAAGGTGCAGCTGCCCTGCAGGACTGAGATCCTTAGATACAAGGCTGAACTCCTCAACCCAGAATATTGAAATCCCAGGGGGGATGGCTCAGTGGTCTAAAGTGCCTGCTTGGGAAAACTTGGGTGGCTTCACGGACCGCGGTTCGATCCCCGGCACCACACGCTGCGCCAGCCCTGCCCTCAGGGCAAGCTGAGCCGGCCATAAAAATGAGTGAATAAACAAATAAAGAGTCTGAAACAAGAATAAATAAATAAATAAATAAATAAATAAATAGAAAGAAAGAAAAAAAAAGAATAAACAGGTTATCTGCTTTAAAAAAAAAGAGAGAGAGTATTGAAATCCCAAAAGGATTCCCATCTCTACTGTCAGAGAACTAATGACACACTTCTCAAAGTCTTACATGAGACTGAAAGAGAAGGAACATACCCAACTCATCCCTTTAAGCCAGCTCTACCCTAAATTCAGAACCAGAAGAGCAGTCAACAACAGCAAAAAAGGAAACTATAGTCAAATGATCTTAATGAATACATAGGTAAAAATCCTTAGCAGTACACATGCAGGTGGTGTAGCACATCATTAAAACAATCATGCACCCTGACCAAGTCAGCTGCATCCCAGAGATGCAAGGATGGTATAGCACATTTAGGTTAATAGATATAACTCACCACATAAATAGAAGTAAGGATTAAAACTACATGATTTTTTTTATAGCTGAATAATTCTTGTATAAAAGCTCCATAATACTCCTTGTGTAAAAATACCACATCTTTTTTATCCATTCCTCAGTTGATGGGCATTTGGGTTGTATCCAAGATTTAGCTTTGACAAACTGTGCTGCTATAAACATGGGTGCACATATATCACCATGGTATGTTGATTTCAGTCAAATTTGAGGCTTTTGTAAATAAATGGATGTATCAAAGAGGGTCACATTCTTAGGAACAAAGAGGAAGCCAGCAAGGCTGTGCTTACTGGAAATACTAATACTGGAGCATTTTCCTCTTGCCCTCATTGCAGGTGGTTCACTTAGATTACTTCTGTGGTAGCAAAAGCAAATGATACCTTAGCAAGGCAAAAAAAAAAAAAAAAAATTCCTTTGAGGGCTGGCGAGATGGCTCAGTGGTCTAAAGCGTTAGGTAAATAAATGGATGCAGCTAGAGACTATATTGGTAGGTGAAATAAATCAGATCCACATGTGCATACACCATATTCTCTCATTAGTGTGAGAACCCCAAGTAATGATAATCTATTTTATTTTATTTTTTTGGGCTTTTTGAGACAGGGTCTCACTGTGCAGTTCAGGCTGGCTTTGAGCTCACTTTTGTAGCCCAGGCTGCTCTCGAACTTGCAGCGATCCTCCTGCCTCAGCCTCCCAAGTGCTGGGATTACAGACGTGAGCCACCACGCCCGGCAGTAATGATAATCTAAAACCTACACCAGATACTGTGAAAAGGAAAGAAATTGTTCAATGAGAAGGAAAAGCTAGGATGAGGAAAAGGACAAAAAAAGAAGGGAAAAATATATTAAAGTATGTATGTAGAATAGTTTGGATAATTGTGTTATTGATTTCTGCTCATCTTTTTTTATTTTTTTAAACTGAAATCTTTTCTTTTTTTTTTTTTTTTTTTTTTTTTGGTGGAACTGGGGATTGAACTCAGGACCTTGCACTTGCCGGGCAGGCACTTGTGACCCTGAGCTATCTCCCCAGCCCCTCTTTTCTATTTTTTAAAACTGAAATCTTTTTGTATACATACAAATCTTTGTATGTATGTATGTATGTATGTATGTTATGGCCGGCTCAGCCTGTCCTGGGGAGCGGGGCTGGCGCGGCATGTGGCACTGGGGATCAAACCTCAGTCTCTGCAGTTGTTTAAGCAGGCGCTTCAGACCACTGAGCTATCTCACCGGCCCATCTGCTCATCTTTTTTTTTTTTTTTTTTCCCGGGACTGGGGATTGAACTCAGGACCTTTGCTTGCCAGACAAGCACTTATTCTACTGAGCTATCTCCCCGTCCACTGCTCGTCTTTTTAATGCTTAAAATTTTTTTTTTTTAACCCTGATTTTCCCCCCTTATTTTGAATTTCTTATAACTTCTTTGTTATTTATTTTTTAAATGAATCTTACACATTTATGTCTGGTAAACTGAACAACTAATTTGAAGAGAGCATTATGTACTGCAGCAACCACTACTGGATTCTTATTACTTTATTTAGTGAAATCTTGCATCACTTCTTTCTTTTTTTTTTTTTTGCGGTATCAAGGATTAAACTTAGGACCTTGTGCTTGTCAGGCAAGCACTTACTCCACTGAGCTATCTCTCTGGACCCCTGTTGTGTTTCTGATACTATTTTTTTCTTTTGTTTTTTTTCCAGAACTGGGGATTGACCTCAGGCCCTTGAACTTGTCAGGCAAGCACTTAATTCTACTGAGCTCTCTCCCCATCTCCTCTGATGCCATTTTTTCTATCACTATTGTGTATTTGTTTTTTTTTTTAAGACAACATGTGATCACCTCATAAGATGCAGAAATTTTTTACAGCAAAATTCAAAACCTATTCACAATAAAAACCCTGGAGAAAATAGGTATAGAAAGGCCTTACTTTAGACTTGGAAGAGCCATGTGTGTCAAATCCACAGCCAACATGGGTGAAAACGGAAAGCTTGTCTCCTAAAATTGGAAACGAGACAAAGATGTCCATTCTCAGCATTCCTGTTCATGATAGAGTTTGAAACTTAAGCCAGAGAAATCTGGCAAAAGGAAGACATAGAAGGAACACAAAGAGAAAGCAAGGGTCAAACTATTTGCAGATGTTATGATTCTTCACAAAAAGACCCAAAAAACCTCAACCAGGAGACTTGTGGAAGTAATAAACAAACTCAGCATAGTGGCAGGATACAAAATCAACACACAAAAAGCAATGCCTTTCCTGTACATGAATAATATGTGCAGAGAAAGAACTCAGAACCATGGTTCCATTCATATTAGCTCAAAAAACCCAACTGAAAATCATCTAACCTAACTGTTCCTGTTTAAGCAGAACTAATGTCATTGCTATTAAAATATTAAAAGTTTTCAGAGAACTACGAAACAAAATCCTAAAATTTGTATGCAACCAGGAGCAACCCAGAATAGCCAAAGCAATCCTGACCAAGAAGAGCAACCTAGGAGGCATCACCATCCTGGATTTTAGGTTGTAGTACAAAGCTGTGTAATCGTAACAGCGGGGTACTGGTACGAAAGTTAAAGTATAGACCAATGGAAGAGAATAGAAGGCTCGGAAATAGCCCTGTGCGCCTTTAGCCATCTGAGCTTTTTTTAAAATGTATTTTAGTAAAAGGTCTACAGGGTCTTACTATACAGATCCTACTTATAGCGATCCTCCTATTTTCAGTCTCCCAAACACTGAGATTACAGGTATGCACCACCATACCCAGTCTTAGTCTCCATCTCAGTGTGCCCCAGGGCAGGGCCAGTATGGCACATTGGAGATCGAACTCTGACCTGTGCTCTGCCTAACCAGGTATTTTAATCCACTGAGCTATCTGGATGGCCCAGCCATCTGATTTTGAAAGAGGAGCTAAAAACAAATGCTAGGAAAAGGATGAACTCTTTAACAAATAGTGCTGGGCGAATGGGTTATTCTTGTGCAGAAGAATGGATTTGGCACAGATTCCTGACCCTGGACTAAAACAAAATAAAAGTGAATCAAAAGCATAGATATAAAAACACAAATGCTGAATCTGCTACAAGATAAATAGGTGAAAATTTTGAAGATTTAGGCAAGGACATTCTGGACAGAATGCCACCGCACAAGAAGTACCCATGCATCAACAATAGGATTGCATCAAATTTAAAAGTTTCTGCATGGTCAAGGAAATAACTATTAGATTGGAGAGACAACCTACAGGATAGGAAAAATTTTGTTTGCTATTCCTCAGAGTACTGATACTTAGGATATGTAAAGAACTAAAAAAAAAAAAAAAATTTCCTCCAAACAAAAGATCCAGTCAAAAAACAGATCATTGATATGGTTAGACATCCCTCAAAAAAAGTAGAATATTCAGCCCAATATGTACATGACAGAGTGTTCATTGGCTTTGGCCACTAGGGAAATGCAAATCAAAAGACCTCTGAGATTCTGTCTCACTCCAGTAATGGGCGTCATGAAGGGTTAAAAAAACAACCCATGCCTATAAGGCTGTGTGGAAAGGTAGGCTGTGTTGGTCAGGATGCAAGGTACTACCAGTGTTTGGAAAGCAGAAGGGAGATTCCTCAAAAAACTGACAATAGAAATTCCGCTTGACTCAGTCATCTCTGTTCTGGGTATCTTATGAAGAGTTAAGGTCACTAGAGCCATACATACATGTTCATGTTTATAGCAGCACATTTCATAGTAGTTAAATTATGGGAAGTACTCAGCTACTTATCAGCACATGAATGGATAAAGAGTGCTTTGTGTACATAGTGGAGTATTACTCAGCCATAAAAATGGATTAATTCAAGTCATTTGTAGGTACATGGGTGGATCTTGAATGTTAGGTAAAATGAAGCAGACCAGAAGGCTAAATATTAGTTGAAAGTTTTTTTTTTTTTTTTAAATATTATTACTGGCTCAGCTTTCTGGGGGGTGGGGTGCTGGTGCAGCATTTGGTGCCTGGGATTGAACCGTAGTCCCTGTGGTTGCCTAAGCTTGCCTGAGCAGGCACTTTAGACCACTGAACCATCTTGCTGGCCTCAGTTTAAAGATTTATCTTGTAGAAGGAACCCAAAATATAAATTATTTGAAGACAAAAGGAGAGATGGTAGGAAACAAGGATGGAACATTTTTGGAGATGGGGAAGGTAACTGGTAAGAGAAAAGGGACAGTGGAGGGAGGAAAAGGGGTTCAGAAATAAGATACAACATATGTAGATATATGTATTTACCCAAGAAGAATGTGATTATTATGTATTATGTGATGGTTTGTGTATGATAGAGTCCTGAGGTGCCTTCTGAGTTTGTGATTGGTTGTTGTGGGTGTGAGTGCTGCACCTCCCTTGGGGCAGGTGATTTGCATGTCAGTGTAAGGTAGGAAGAGAAGTTAGCTGCTGGAACTGCTGCTACCTCTCTCAGCTCTTGCCTGCCACCATGAAAGGTTTTCTGCCGTGTGCCTCTCTGCGGTGGAGCCTGCTGAATATGGACTGAAACCTTCAGTAACTGTGAGCTAAATAAACCTTTCCTTCTCTCATTTTCAGTGTCAGATATTTGTCCCAGGAACGAGAGAAGAGTAAGACATATTACAAACATATTAATAGAAAGAAAAGCTCTAGTGTCAACATTCACCAGCCTGAGAGGTTACAGTTGTGAATGTTTTTGCAGACCTAGTTTCCCTGGGATCAGGCTATGGTAGAGGTTGGAGGGACGTCCAGGAAGATGGCGCGAGGCAGGAGAGGGTTGGAAGTCAGACTTGAGGGATCCCAGGTCTGCTGGTGGGTTACGTTGTGGTGCCAAAGAAACAGCTCGGGGAAAGCTCCACGCCCACTGTTTAGGAAGCTGTTTCTAGACCGTACCATGAAAGTGAGGCACTTCAGGTCTGAGGTAGAAAGCGCAGCTGAACAATTTTTGGAGAAGAGCTGGGCCCTAGAAGAAAGCAGGCAGGCACCAGGTGCCATGCAAGCCTTCAGGTTATAGGGAACAGTTGTGCACAGGACCCACAGCCTTTTTGTGTAACATATTGTGAACTTTCTTTCTTTCTTTCTTTCTTTCTTTCTTTCTTTCTTTCTTTCTTTCTTCCTTCCTTCCTTCCTTCCTTCCTTCTTTCCTTCCTTCCTTTCTCTCTCTCTCTTTCTTTCTTTCTTAGTTTTTTCCCTCACTATTTTATTTTTTTAAAGAAACTTTATTTATTTATTTGCTTATTTATGTTATGGCCGGCTGAGCCTGCCCTGGGGTGGGGCTGGCGCAGTATGTGGTCCCAGAGATCGAACCCAGGTCTCTGTGGATGCCTAAGCTTGCCTAAGCAGGTGCTTTAGACTGTTGAGCTATCTTGCCGACATTTTCTCACTATTTTAAATTTCATTTACTTATTTATGGTACCAGGGATCAAACCTTGCACTTGCGAGGCAGGTGTTTACGTTGCTGAGCTATCTCCCTAGCCCTGTCAGCAATATTATTTATGAGTAACCTTGCTGTATATTTACTTCACCGCTTCATTTTCAGTACCAGAAGTATAAATTATATAAAGGCTAGCAGAGCATTCTAATTGCTTTTATCCCCCCTTTTTTTTTCTTTCTTCAAATTTTATTCTGAGAAAGTACGTTATCATAACACTGGCTTTGTTTATAGGCTTTATGCACGTGTATAAATTCTTTTGAATTGCTTTTCTCAGAATTATATTTTGGGGACTTTGATCTGTTTTTAATTTTATAGATTCAGAAAACATGGTGGAGTGGAGAACAGCTGCAAAACGCAGCCTCTCTGCACCCTGGACTCGAGGCACTCAGAAAATGACCACTGAGTGAAGAACAAAACATGTAGATGTGTAGGAACTGGGAGGGAGCTGATGTGAATTCTAGGCTTTAGGAATTTTTATCTTGTAAAATTCCAGCATCCAGGATTAAGGCCTTTGGGATTATGTCCTTTAGGATTAGGCCCCAAGCCCTATGTAGGCTCCTAGGATCCTGCTTCTGAGGTAAGATGGGGCAGTGTGCCTTGTAATACACATTGCCTTTGTACTGCCTTTTTTTAAAAAAAATCATTCATTCATTCATTTATTTGGTATAAAGTCTCACTACGCACTCAAACTTGTAATAATCTTCCTGGCTCAGTCTCCCCAGCGCTGGGATTGCAGGTGTGCACCACTGCGCCTGATTTTGCTGGTCCACAGAGTGACCAGTTTTGGGGCCAGCGTGGCATGCAGTACTGGGATTGAACCCAGGTCCTTGCGCTTGCCAGGCAGGTGCTTAGAGTACTGAGCTATCTCCTCAGCCCATCACTGCTTTTTGTCCTGTGGGTTGGAGATACGATTAAATTATCATGTTTGTTTGGTATTTAGTGTTTTGGAGCTATGAGAGTAAGGATCTTAAGCAAGCTCCTTTTTGATTTTTTTTGGATACAGAATCTGGCTATGCAGTTTATAATAATAATAATAATAATAATAATAATATCATTATTATTATTATTATTATTTCATGTTTGGCTGGCTCAGCCTGTCCTGGGGGTGGGGCTGGCATAGCATGTGGTACCGGGGATCGAACCATGGTCCCTGAGGTTGCCTAAGCTTATCTTAGCAGGCACTGGCTATGCAGTTTAGATTCATAGCGATCCTCCTGTCTCAGCCTCCCCAACACTGGGATTTACAGGCATGTGCCACCTTTAGGGCTGGCATGGTGTGCAGTACCAGGGGACTGAATTTGTCACTTGCCAGGAAAGCCCTTAGACCGCTGAGTTGTCTCCCCAACCCAAGTATCCTCCCTTTACCTCTTTAGACATAGGAACTTTCTGGTCCTCAGTGTTGTGTTGCTGATAAATCTGGAGGGTGCTAACTCTGTCTTTTGGGGATGTCAGGGTCTCCTGATGGTCTTTGTCCTTCCACAAAGGGCTGGGTTGTCACAGGTGAACAGAGCCAGTTCTGTGCACAGCTGCCTCTGGGTTTCACATGGAGAGGTGGTAGCCAGTGGTTGAGGTGCCAGGGCACCGGCGTCTTCTGAGTGGAGGCAGCCAGGGCATCTTCCGTGCAGGGACTGTGGGAGCTGCTGAGTTGGTCGGAGTCTGGCTGTGGATGCAGAGGCTGTGGATGGGAAGGGTGTAGACAGAGGGCGTGGTTGTGCTTGTCATCTGTGTGAATGGACTGTCCTTCCAAAGCCCAGGGACCTAGACCCTTGTGCTTGTGGAACAAGTGCTCTGCACTGAGCAGCACTCCCAGCCCAGGAAAGGCCTTGGCTGGCTCCTTTGCTGGGGCTGAAGCCTGCAGTTCCTCGCACCGCTCACAACCCTCTGTGGATCCCATTTGCATCGTTTCCCTGTCCGCGTTGACTTTCGGCAGCACCTCCAGGTTGAGTATCATCTGGATATGTAATTAATGTGCTGTTTACTGCTCCTTCCAGATCGCTAATGAAGATGTTAAATAAGGCCTGGTCCCCAGAGCACCCCGACGCTCCTGCCAGCTCACAGTGCTGCCGTTTATCAGCGTGCTTTGTTTATGGCCCTTCCTCTGGGTCTCCGTCCATGGGGGGTACTTAGACAAAACTCAATCTGAATTAATTTCTCCAGCAAGACTGTAAAGAGCACGGTGCCAGCTCACCCTCAACTCTAGACGGGTCATTGGCTCCGCTTTCCACACTTGATGCCTCACTCTGGGGCCCAAGGCCTGCCCCTCTGCTGTTGTGGCTGCAGTCCTGCCTTGTGATGTGGAGTCAGGCAGGCGGGCAGGCTGGCAGGCAGGCGGCTGCAGAGCATGCAGGTGTGGCCCCAGGTCAGCCCTTGTCTGCAGAGCTGTCTTCTTCGCAGAGTGCTCAGCTACACGTTGGTCTGCTCAG
This sequence comes from Myocastor coypus, assembly GCA_004027025.1. Lineage (NCBI taxonomy): Eukaryota > Metazoa > Chordata > Mammalia > Rodentia > Myocastoridae > Myocastor > Myocastor coypus. The sequence goes on along the minus strand of PVJA010001623.1, from coordinate 5,779 downwards.
GGTGGCTAGCAGGACACCATGGTGGGCCCTGAGACAGATGCTTTCCACACAGTTCTGGAGGCCTGAAGTCCAGGACCAAATTGTTCTCAGGGATTGCTTCCTTCTGAGGCCTCATTCTGTGTGCTTTCTTCATGGCTTACAGGGTGTGTGTGTGTGTGTGTGTGTGTGTGTGCGTGCGCTTGCGCACGCGGGTGTGCACATACGTGTGTGCGTGCTCGTGCATGCATTTTACAATGCTAAGCTATAGCATTTTTTTTAGACAAGGTCTTGATACGTTGGCTGTGTCACCCAGGCTGGGGTCGAACTTGTCATCTTCCTGCCTCAGCCTCCCAGATTCTGGGATTGCAAATGAGTACAGCAGCACTCCCAGCCTTGTGAGGACACCAATGCGATCCAGTCAAGGTTCTACTGTGTGACCTCCTTTAACTTTATTTTCCCCTTGAGGGCCTGAGTCATTCTGAGGTTGGTGGTTTGAGCTTTAGCATATTTAGGGACTGAGGCTTCGTAATAGCCAAGGCACCCTTGACTCATGCATTTATGTGGAAGTTCTGGGTGGGCACATCCCAGCTAGGTTCTCACGCAGATGCAGGGCGCCTGGCCATGTCCCCTTCACACCCTCCTCTGTCCCAGGAGTAGCCTACATGCAGAGTGAACACCAGCTGGGGCCTCACATGGCCCGTGCTGTGTCTGACCACAGGGGGCATTTCAAAGGCTATAGTCCATGTTGCTGGGCATTTGAGCTGCCTGTTGTTGGGACTGTATTGGCCGTAGTGGGACATCAGTGGGACCGGGGGAGGATGTCCTCAGTCACACAGGTGGGAGGAAAAGGAGCCCAGCTGGCTTTGCAGCGTGCTGTGTGGTTGTTTGTTGAAGGTATTTCTCTAGTAACCCTTGTGAGAAGTGATAATAAACTTCTGTGTAAAACACAAACCCCAACTTGGACAGAACTGATGCAAAAAGAAAAAACCAATCTGGGGTGGATGACTTCCAATAGGGGACCTCCAAATAATATAGGGAAAACTCATCTCCAACCTGAAAAGTACCTGGAATGAGTTCGTGTTCTCTAAAACCGAAGAATGAATTTTAGGATCAAAGAGAGCTAATGAGCAGAACATATTTATTAGGGGAAAGAAAGCTTCTGTCCCAGAGGAGTGGGTGTTCCCAGAAAGCTGTCTCTTCCAGGGATTTTTATAGAGGAAAACCACGTGGTGAGGCAGGTCCCAGGTTGTGGAGAAGACATGGGAACTGGCTTAGGTGGGTATGAGGTGGGACAAAACTATGGGCAGCCAATGAGATTACAAGCACGATTGCTCAGGTAAACCTGACTAACATCGGGATCTGATGGGAAAGCCAGGCAAGTGGCAAGTGGGCAAGAACACAGAGTAAGGTCTCTGCCCGTTGGGCGTGGGCTGGTGACTCTTTCTAGGCTCTTTCAAGGTGATTGATACCTACGTAGAATATCAGTCCCTGATGCCCACCCTTAAGGAAGTATACAGTTGTTGTGGTTTACTCTTATCTTGAGATCTCGCCCACGGTGGCCGGCGGTGGAGTGTCTGTTTCTAGTCGCAAAGTCACCTCGTCTTCCATGTTGTCCTTGAGGGCCTGGCCCTGTCTGACTGCCTATAATATTTCTTTTTTTTTTTTTTTTTTTAATTTTATTTATTTACTTTTTTTCTTGTTTCAGAACCTTTATTTGTTTATTCACTCATTTTTATGGCCGGCTCAGCCCGCCCCGAGGGCAGGGCTGGCGCAGCATGTGGTGCCAGGCATCGAACCGCAGTCCCTGAAGCCGCCCAAGCTTTCCCAAGCAGGCGCTTTAGACCACTGAGCCATCCTGCCGGGCCCCCCTATAATATTTCTATCTAATTTAGCTACCTACAGCAGAACAGCTTGGTAGAAGTTGCAAGGCAGCTAATTTGAGGTACACTTGAGAAATGGGGCTGTGACCTTGAGCTTTGCACATCTGGACAGGGAGGGGGAGGGACAGCTTCTTCCATCCAGGGGTGCAGCCTTGGCTGGTTTGGATGCAGTGCAAAGATCAAAGCATGAGCTTGCACATCAAGCCAGTGGGAGTCATCACTTTTGATGCAGAGATGAGACGTCACGAACAGGGTGGCATTGCCGTTTTAAGTGTGTAGCTGAAATGCATCTGTTGAGCTGGTGTCCATCCCATGGTGGCTCTGGAGAAAAATGGTGAGTGGTGTGGGTGTTGGGGGCTCCAGGGTGCTGGTAGGGTAGTGGAAGTGAGAGTGGGATACTGGTAGCTGGTGGTGGGGTGCTTGTGAAAGTTGGGGCTGAGGTGGTGTGGTGGTGGTGGAAGTGATGGTAATAGTGGCAGTGGGTGGGGATGGTAGCAATGGTGGATGATGATGAAGATGATGGCGGGGTGGGGGTCGTGATGGCAGAGATAGGTGGTGACGGTGGGCTAGTGGTGGGTCAGGTGATGCTGAGGATAGGGGATCAGGTGCTGTACAGCAGCAGCTAGAGGTGCTGTGCACACACAGCCATACGCAGCCTTGCCGAGAAGTTTTGGGGTGACCAGCTGCGTGTGTCACTAGTTGTAGGAGTGACTGGGAGGTTAGCTGGCCTGGCCCATGGACGCTCGCAGGCTGAGGCAGGAGTGCCGCTACTTCTGCATTTGCTAGTGAGGCTGGGTGAGGGTAGTATTTCGAGGTGGGAGACCAGCTGCCTCCCCTCCCCCCAAGCCCAGGGCCAGGGTGTCAAGGTGCAGGTCACTGAGAGACAGGGTGGGGCCATGGGAGAGAGATAGCATGAAGCTGGTGGTGCAGGACAGAGTCACCAGTGTCCAGCTCCCTTTCTGCCTGTCGGCAACTCGGGTCACTGTGGACTGTGACTCAACCAAACATAGAACTGCAAAACTGTCCTTTAAAAAAAAGAGGCAAGCACTGTGAAGACAGTGCAGAAGCCTTGCAATATGCACTAAGATTTCAGGAAGACCAACAGAGGGGTTATATCCTTAAAAATAATAGCTGTTCCCCTATGATGGAGAATGGATGTAAAAAGTCATGGCAAACGGGTTGATAAATTGGATTTTTAAAGTCGGTTGTATAATTGGCAACTTGCTGAGCTCTGGCCATGGCCCGCAAAGGGCGGGTGAGTGGCAGCTGAGATTAGCACGGCTGGAATCAATCTCCTGCCCTGGTGTTTGGGTGAGGGCATCCCACGTGAGGCCTGAGATGAATTTTTCAGCAGAGGAAGGTGAAATGTCAGGATGACCGTAGATCATGCCGGAGCAGAGGCCTTGGGAAATTAGAACCATGCGGTGCTGGCAGGCGCTGTCCTGATGAAATACAGCTGCGTGCCTCCGAGCCCTGAGCCCTTCTGAAGGGGGCCTCTGGGCTTTGGGGGTGCTGTGAGCTGCCGGTGGTCAGGGCGCCCTCAGGGATCTTTGGGGATGGCACACACTGCTGAGTCTCCTGATTGAGACCCTGCTGAGAGTCTTGGGTACAGAAGTCTAGCCCCCTCCCTTACCAGGCCACATGGGGAGCCCAGTTTCCCCTTTGTCTTCCCTTAGCCCCAGCTTAGGTCAGAGCTGTCCCTGGATGGACTGTGCATGTTTTTCCTGAACTCTGCCTGATCCAAAACTCTGCTTCCTGGAAGCGAGTGTGGCAAAGCCTGGCTCCTTGCGCTGGAGCATAGCAGGTTGCTGGGGTGGGAAGTGTTCACCCCTGAGCTTTCACAGAGGCCCCTCTCTGAGCCTCAGGGTGCATCTGTAAAAGTGGGACAGCACCTCAGCAGCGATGGCCAAGTGCTGGACGTATGGAGCCCACACTCCCGTGTCATTTGGTTCTGGAAAGTGGGGCTTTTCCTGGTGACAGCAAGGGGATGGCCCGGGACCGTGTTCTGTGCCTCCCCGCACAGTGGTGCGAGGCCCAGGCAGCCTGGGATGTCCTGTTGCCCATCTCTGCCACCTTGATGCAGTGGCCAGGCCCCTGCTCAGCCTCTCTAGCCCCGAAGTCACTCTTGCTGGGCCTCTCCAGCTCTAGGGGTTAGGGTCTTGTGTCTCCCACACATCAGAATGACAAGGTTTCAAAATGGAGATTTTGTGCTTCAGAAAGTCCATTTTAATCCACAACTCCCACTGAAAATCACAACTTTGAGTGATGGGTTTTAAAAGTAATCTTCATTATTCACTGCAAAGTTCCATAATTATGTAAAATTTTAAGGCTCTCTTTTGAAAATAGCTACTGACCGTGTGAGTTTTCTTCTTGCCGGTTCCTGTGAACCCCACCCCTTGATCTGGGTGGCAGGAGAGTCCTGGAGGTGCAGTGACCCTGTGGGTAGGAGGGGTGCCTGCAGCCTTGATCCTGCTTCCGGGCCTTCTGTGTGTCTGAAGCAAAGGACAGTGAGGCCAAGAGGAGACATCTGGTGTGTTCGTGTTGCTCGGTGTCTTGTGAGACTTCCCCTATTTATATTTGGAGGGAGATTCTCTAAGTTATCTTTTTTCATTTGGAAATGAGAAGAAATTAATCTTCCTATTTCTCTGTGGCCAGGATCCTCGGTTCTGCCTGTCAGGGGCTCCTGTGAGACTTTGGTCCCAAGGTGGCAGTGTGGGGACAGTGGAGAGCTGTGTGGGTGTTGGTGGCGGTGGCAGCATGGCAGGTGGCTCCCAGCTCGGGTCTTAGCTGGGGTTGGAGCCCTGTCCTTCCCTTCTGGCTCTCAAACAGATCTCCTTTCCTACATCGCCAGCCAGAAGGGTGATGGGCTCTTTGAGATCACGGGGGTGGGGTGAGGGGTGGGTGACGGGGACAGCAGCTGGCAGAGGGGGCACACAGCACTTCAGCGATGGCTCCACCTCAGCAATGCTGACTGTGTACTCGAGTTCATGTCCCGCTGGCTTCCTAGTCCTCCCTGCTCCTCTGCCTGTGTGCTTTCCTGCCTCTACTCATACATAGTTCCCTTGTCCTGCACCAGATATTACTGAGGTTGTTTCCCTGCCCTTCTCCGGGTGGGGAAGATGGGCCCTAGACAGCTGCTTGGCCCATCCAGGGTGACACTGGGCTGGTGGGTGTCCTGGAGGGCAGGAAACATTGTGGAGGTAGAGAAGGCTGAGGGACTGCTGGTTGTGGCCACAATGACAAGGCACAGCCTTGCATTATTGTCACTGCCCTTTGCTTATCTTGCTCTCACTTCCAGCTTCAGCCTCTAATCCATCAGCAAAATGAGGAGGAGCCCAAGGGTCAAGGGGCCAGGGAAGGACAGCTGGTGAGGGTGCTGGGCCTTCGGTGTGGAAGAGGATTTCAATAGCTAGAACGTTCATAGCCTGCACGGTGGTGTGCAACACACATTTTCACAGCTCATTTTGCGAGTGACTTAAGAGAAGCCTTTCCAGAAATAACCAAACAGAAAATCCCCAAGTTTAATTTTTATTTTGCTGTATACTTTTAAAAAGTCAGCTTTCCGCCTGTCTCCAGGTAGTTGTGCAGCTGGCTTCTAGCTGTGGAGGGTGGCAGGCCAGGTCCGTGACCTGTCCGCATTGGCACCCTTGCCATGTTAGCTGCTGAGGCTGGGAACCTCCCCAGTTCACCAGGGGCGTACTCTCTGCACACACTTCTTTTTTTTTTTTAATTTTTTTTTATTGTTTAAATTTAACAATGGTTATATTACATATTTTCATCATCAGATCAGTTTAGATTAATACATGTAGGTATATAAGATTGATCAAACAATTTAACATTAACCTTTCTAAATCCACATTACTTTTTTTTTTCTTTTCCCCTTTCTTTTCTTTGAAAGTTGACATATTGCATATTGTCCT